>JAHPZR010008626.1:20000-42556 GCA_019787425.1 Platygyra sinensis | reverse complement strand
GCTAAAATAATATGTTGCTTTGGTCCGACGTGAATTAAACTTCGCATACTTCCACGTCAAAAAAGACACTAAGATGGCGTAGTCCCGCGGGGGAAGACTGAGAGGAGAAAAACCTTGACCGAAACCTTGACGACCCTGCCTCAGGCATCTCGCGTAATGACAGATATCTGATATCCTCCATTTTCAGAATGACAGCTAGAAATCACGAGGTTAGCAAAGACGGGAAAAAACATAAAAGGTCAACTTCGTAGACATCTAGAATTTCCTCAACCTTGTTCCCACAACAAAAATCGATTTCCCTATTATATTTCCCTTT
This sequence comes from Platygyra sinensis, assembly GCA_019787425.1. Taxonomy (NCBI): domain Eukaryota; kingdom Metazoa; phylum Cnidaria; class Anthozoa; order Scleractinia; family Merulinidae; genus Platygyra; species Platygyra sinensis. The sequence goes on along the minus strand of JAHPZR010008626.1, from coordinate 42,240 downwards.
TCCGTTATGTCTCTTATTTTATTTTCATTGCTTTATGTGCTTCTTGTTGTGCGGAAAAACATGGATGGGTTGGATTGGAATTGTTTTCTCGGCGATAATATAGAAAGTTGATATTATAAGAATTGTATTGAAATGTCGGAAATAAACTCATTTTGCAGCCTTGTTTGCACCTTACAGTGAACAGACAAGATCAGATCTTATTTGTCCACAAAAAACAATGCAAACTCTAGCGTGCAATCGAAGGAAATAAGGAAATTGACAGCAAAGAAAATTTGTGGACACTGATAAACAAATTCTCCTGTAGATACAGTAAGGAGGATTTGTGTATCACATCATTGCCGAAGTAAAACCAATAAAGTACAACCATATGTCCTTCTGCTTGCTGTTTGACTATAATACATTTGGTGTAGTAAGTTTGAGCGCCGGCGTTTTCTTCGATTTGTATGCTTTGCGTGAAATCGCCAAACAGACTTTACAATAGTCGGAATATGTGACCTTGTATATTTTGGAGCTCGAGTTCCGTAAAAGCCAAAGCCTACAGTTGGCAATTTTATCTTTACACGAGGAAATTAAATTCCAATACGGTAATCCACTAGAATTCAACTGAGATTTCGAATTTCTCGTTCTGATTACAAATCACTCATCCATCGAGTTATAATAAGCTATAATAAATTAAATGGTCTATAATAGCGACAGACACTCCTTGCCACACTTGAATTGTTTCAGTTCTTTTCACGGTTAACTGAATATAATATGACTAAGCAAAACGTAATGAACAAAGTTTACAAAGAAAGCGAGAAACGTATCATTAAGTCTATACTCACAATCGTCCTGTATGAAATCTAAGAACATCGAAGGGACTCTGAATTTTACTTCTCTCGTTTGGCAACACTCTGATCCCAAATGATAACCAAACGAAACTAAAATGTGCTTAGTGAAGCGTTAGATGATCTGGCCACATTCCGAAGTCCAAAATTTGAATGACTTCTTTATAAATATCTCAAGAAGCTTGGGTCAACATGTCACACGTTCTAGAATGTTTTTGCACTATATTTAGCCACCTTCTTAATTCTGTTTTGACTTCTCGCTTTAGGCACAGAAAAAAAAAAAGAAAACAAAAAAGTCAATGTTCCGTCCATGCTTGTCCTTTGTAATCTGTGTACAGCGCCACAAATGATACCACAGGTAGCCCAAGCTCACTACTATTTGAGCATACATTAATGTATATATAAATGTCAAAGAGTTCAGTTTTTAGAAAAACAATGTTCGACAACTGATATGATTATGTAAGAGATCGACCATCAGGCCTTATCCATCATATGGGAGTTCGGTTGTAAAGTTAATAATTAATCATTCTTCGTTATAAGAGTTTGTATGGAGAATATTCCTATTGCTTATAAATGTATGAAATTCGCAATAAAGTTTTCCTTTCCTTGACACCAGGGGGTGAGTACCAATAGTGTGATTGTTGGTAGGTAAAATAACTGCTGAAATGGCACTTTTTGCTGTGTTCAGAGTAGAGTATTTCAGACCCTTGTTATGCAGTGTCACTAAAAAATCCAACACAGTTCCTATAGGGGGATCATATGGATTAGTTTCCCGTCCACGACAAAATTCGAGCCACTGTGCGACATATGGTTGGTACTGCTTATGGGTGTTGGCAGACCAGTTGTTGCTGTTGTTGTGGTTTTTTGTTGCAGTAGTTGAGTCAGCGGTTGTTGAACCAAAGATGGCAAACTTAACACGAGTCTTTCAGCCAATACCATAATGGCTAAAGTGACCAATCAATGGCTTTCAACGGACCAGACTTATAACATCATCGACTGACAAACACTATTCACTTAACTCTGAAGATGACTTTCACTCAGGTTGTCGAAACGTCAATAAGCAGCGACAGTTCTTTTCAGAACTACCCTCACCCGGACGATCACACAAAACAAACTACTAAACTTTCTTTAATAAAATTTATCCCAAAAAACAAGCACATTTTCCGTGCATTTTGGAAAAAAACAAGGGTTTTATGTTATATACCTTTGGGAGGAAAACAAAAGTATCAAGTTACAAAGTTGGCGCGAAGAATGTATTATTGAATTTAAAATCAACGAAAATCATCTTAAAACACCAGAGTAAAATTTAAAAGCTGTCACGATTGAAAAACAGTAATTGTACGTCATTATTAGAGCTTGGATGAAAATACAACCTTACAACAATCCTCACACTGCTAAGCGGAAAAGCCCTACCAAGCCGGACGTGAACCCAGTAGGGGTGGGTACATGGGACTACTGTGCAAGAGTTATCAATTGCCCTCTGCACTATCTGAGATTGTCCCACTAGTAAGTTAGATATCAATGCGTAATTAATTTCAGAATAAAATGAAAGGCTAGTCTCCTTTTGTTATTCCCCAGTCTTTAAAACGCCTTGGATTGCATGGTATTGGTTTAAGACCATCTTTGTGTACTCGCCCTTCTGAAAGTGCAACACAGATCTGGCAATACAATGGATACTTTGGCTTCCAAAAGTCTCCAATAACAGTTCCAGTGATATTGCCATAACCTTTCCACTTCCACTCCAGATATTTACTGTACGTATTCTCATTATTACTAAGACGCTTTAGGTAATCAGCCAGATGTTTTGGGTTCTTAAAATCACGCACTTTGATGACGGAATGTTTAAGATTTCCTGGAAGAAAGTCGTCTAGTTTGTCTGTGCTCATCACAACGGGGACCGAGCCTGCATTCCATGCGTGGGTTAGTTGATCATCGACAAAGTAATCACAGTCCTGATTGAAAAATACCAATGTAAACTTATACTTCTGGCCAGAAAGTATAAGTTTACATTGGTATTTTTCAATCAGGACTGTGATTACTTTGTCGATGATCAACTAACCCACGCATGGAATGCAGGCTCGGTCCCCGTTGTGATGAGCACAGACAAACTAGACGACTTTCTTCCAGGAAATCTTAAACATTCCGTCATCAAAGTGCGTGATTTTAAGAACCCAAAACATCTGGCTGATTACCTAAAGCGTCTTAGTAATAATGAGAATACGTACAGTAAATATCTGGAGTGGAAGTGGAAAGGTTATGGCAATATCACTGGAACTGTTATTGGAGACTTTTGGAAGCCAAAGTATCCATTGTATTGCCAGATCTGTGTTGCACTTTCAGAAGGGCGAGTACACAAAGATGGTCTTAAACCAATACCATGCAATCCAAGGCGTTTTAAAGACTGGGGAATAACAAAAGGAGACTAGCCTTTCATTTTATTCTGAAATTAATTACGCATTGATATCTAACTTACTAGTGGGACAATCTCAGATAGTGCAGAGGGCAATTGATAACTCTTGCACAGTAGTCCCATGTACCCACCCCTACTGGGTTCACGTCCGGCTTGGTAGGGCTTTTCCGCTTAGCAGTGTGAGGATTGTTGTAAGGTTGTATTTTCATCCAAGCTCTAATAATGACGTACAATTACTGTTTTTCAATCGTGACAGCTTTTAAATTTTACTCTGGTGTTTTAAGATGATTTTCGTTGATTTTAAATTCAATAATACATTCTTCGCGCCAACTTTGTAACTTGATACTTTTGTTTTCCTCCCAAAGGTATATAACATAAAACCCTTGTTTTTTTCCAAAATGCACGGAAAATGTGCTTGTTTTTTGGGATAAATTTTATTAAAGAAAGTTTAGTAGTTTGTTTTGTGTGATCGTCCGGGTGAGGGTAGTTCTGAAAAGAACTGTCGCTGCTTATTGACGTTTCGACAACCTGAGTGAAAGTCATCTTCAGAGTTAAGTGAATAGTGTTTGTCAGTCGATGATGTTATAAGTCTGGTCCGTTGAAAGCCATTGATTGGTCACTTTAGCCATTATGGTATTGGCTGAAAGACTCGTGTTAAGTTTGCCATCTTTGGTTCAACAACCGCTGACTCAACTACTGCAACAAAAAACCACAACAACAGCAACAACTGGTCTGCCAACACCCATAAGCAGTACCAACCATATGTCGCACAGTGGCTCGAATTTTGTCGTGGACGGGAAACTAATCCATATGATCCCCCTATAGGAACTGTGTTGGATTTTTTAGTGACACTGCATAACAAGGGTCTGAAATACTCTACTCTGAACACAGCAAAAAGTGCCATTTCAGCAGTTATTTTACCTACCAACAATCACACTATTGGTACTCACCCCCTGGTGTCAAGGAAAGGAAAACTTTATTGCGAATTTCATACATTTATAAGCAATAGGAATATTCTCCATACAAACTCTTATAACGAAGAATGATTAATTATTAACTTTACAACCGAACTCCCATATGATGGATAAGGCCTGATGGTCGATCTCTTACATAATCATATCAGTTGTCGAACATTGTTTTTCTAAAAACTGAACTCTTTGACATTTATATATACATTAATGTATGCTCAAATAGTAGTGAGCTTGGGCTACCTGTGGTATCATTTGTGGCGCTGTACACAGATTACAAAGGACAAGCATGGACGGAACATTGACTTTTTTGTTTTCTTTTTTTTTTTCTGTGCCTAAAGCGAGAAGTCAAAACAGAATTAAGAAGGTGGCTAAATATAGTGCAAAAACATTCTAGAACGTGTGACATGTTGACCCAAGCTTCTTGAGATATTTATAAAGAAGTCATTCAAATTTTGGACTTCGGAATGTGGCCAGATCATCTAACGCTTCACTAAGCACATTTTAGTTTCGTTTGGTTATCATTTGGGATCAGAGTGTTGCCAAACGAGAGAAGTAAAATTCAGAGTCCCTTCGATGTTCTTAGATTTCATACAGGACGATTGTGAGTATAGACTTAATGATACGTTTCTCGCTTTCTTTGTAAACTTTGTTCATTACGTTTTGCTTAGTCATATTATATTCAGTTAACCGTGAAAAGAACTGAAACAATTCAAGTGTGGCAAGGAGTGTCTGTCGCTATTATAGACCATTTAATTTATTATAGCTTATTATAACTCGATGGATGAGTGATTTGTAATCAGAACGAGAAATTCGAAATCTCAGTTGAATTCTAGTGGATTACCGTATTGGAATTTAATTTCCTCGTGTAAAGATAAAATTGCCAACTGTAGGCTTTGGCTTTTACGGAACTCGAGCTCCAAAATATACAAGGTCACATATTCCGACTATTGTAAAGTCTGTTTGGCGATTTCACGCAAAGCATACAAATCGAAGAAAACGCCGGCGCTCAAACTTACTACACCAAATGTATTATAGTCAAACAGCAAGCAGAAGGACATATGGTTGTACTTTATTGGTTTTACTTCGGCAATGATGTGATACACAAATCCTCCTTACTGTATCTACAGGAGAATTTGTTTATCAGTGTCCACAAATTTTCTTTGCTGTCAATTTCCTTATTTCCTTCGATTGCACGCTAGAGTTTGCATTGTTTTTTGTGGACAAATAAGATCTGATCTTGTCTGTTCACTGTAAGGTGCAAACAAGGCTGCAAAATGAGTTTATTTCCGACATTTCAATACAATTCTTATAATATCAACTTTCTATATTATCGCCGAGAAAACAATTCCAATCCAACCCATCCATGTTTTTCCGCACAACAAGAAGCACATAAAGCAATGAAAATAAAATAAGAGACATAACGGAAAAGGGAAATATAATAGGGAAATCGATTTTTGTTGTGGGAACAAGGTTGAGGAAATTCTAGATGTCTACGAAGTTGACCTTTTATGTTTTTTCCCGTCTTTGCTAACCTCGTGATTTCTAGCTGTCATTCTGAAAATGGAGGATATCAGATATCTGTCATTACGCGAGATGCCTGAGGCAGGGTCGTCAAGGTTTCGGTCAAGGTTTTTCTCCTCTCAGTCTTCCCCCGCGGGACTACGCCATCTTAGTGTCTTTTTTGACGTGGAAGTATGCGAAGTTTAATTCACGTCGGACCAAAGCAACATATTATTTTAGCCATAAATTTGCTTCCAATGCTCTTATCGCCCCGAGATTTCGTGCTCGATAGTTGCCCTTATTATCGCTTTCCTACATCGCCTAAGTTGTGGGACCAGTGGGATTTTAAGCTCACAAATCTCGCAGATATTGTTCATTGCGAGACCAACCTTGAACATTGCTTTCCCTATAATCGCTGTCAAACGTCCGCTAGTGGGGATTTAAGCTCACAAATCGCACAGAGTTTTTCCATTGTAACCCACCGCACAGATATATTTATTTCGAGCGATTTGCGAAGCCCAGCAGAATTTAATACCGAAGGAAAGTAGCCGATCGCAAATCTCACAGTTATTTTCAGCACTGCGACCCATCGCAAAGACCGCAAAGCCTTGCGAATTTGCCAAAAGAGGAAAATACAGTCGAACCTGTATTAAGCGGTCACCCGCGGGGAATGGCTAGGTGACCGCTAAATATAGGTTGTACAAAATATAGGTCAGAACACGGTGAAAATGCCATTTAATTTACAGTTAATGACGAAGTGTACAGCTTAGGCATAAAAGTGCTCAAAAACTCACTTACTCGGTTAAAAGTAACTGCAACAATAAAGTTAACATGGTTTGAGAAAAATAGAGCATAGAAAGGGACTAACGAAACAATAACGTCAAGTTCATGCGGCTGGTATTACAGCCGGTCTGTAGAAAAAGACAAATACTCCTAATCTTTTGAGAAAAAATAATTGGATATCAATGTCTCTTGTTTGGGTTTCCAATATCGCTAAGCAGTATGTCATTCACTTTGTTTAACGCCGGACAAAGTTCCTGGTGTCTGTTAAAATAAGCAAAGTTTGTTAGCTCCTCTGCCATGTTCGCCGCCTCTGATGCTGACTTTATAGTTGGTTGTTTTAAACAGAAATTAATGAAAGAAGAGTTCGATCCACAATGCTGACAAGACTTTCGACCTCAAGGCAAAAACAATGATATTCGGCGAGTTAATATGAACTACTGTAGTATTTGAATGGTTTCCTTTTATAAAGTGACTGTTTAATACAGGTCAAGACAATAGAAACAACTCGTCGGGACTTAGTAAAGGGTGACCGCCACCGCTTAATAGAGGTAACCGCTTAATAGAGGTCAAAATTACAGTAATTAAGGGAAGTAATTTTCGGGACAACTGACCGCTTAATAGAGGGTGACCGCTTAATACGGGGCCGCTTAAAGTTGATTTCCAGTCCGTACTGCGCACTCTCGAGAGTTTGTTTTGGTTTCTTGTTTTGCTTCATGTAAAATATCACAAAATGTAACCATTTCGCAACTACTTACATGAAGTAAATTCAAAGTTTAAAAGCAACCGCCATTATGGATACGAACCGGTCGAAGCTTAATACTTCATTCTTGCTCATATCACTTCATGAAACAACTTCACAGCTGTAAAAATCAATGAATCTGTTGGAAAAGGACTTTGAAAGGTCTCAAAGATAAGGTATGTGGTTCTTAACGAATAACATCGATTCGCATTCCATCGAGTGCGCCCGATAAACATTAGGGTTCTGAGACTGCGCAGTTCGGAGTGGAAATCATCTTTAATACAGGTTCGACTGTAGCCTTAAATTTGGCTCGGAAACTGCTTCCATTGCGCACCACATTCTGATACTGGCTTTTTGTTGAATAAAAATGCAACTAGCTACAACTGAATATTAACATTTCCGGTGTGGATTTATTTCTACGCGGATGGCCATAGGCTCGATTACCCTCCGCTGTTTCGGGAAATGAGCCCGCGCTCATTCCCTGAAAAGGAGGCCCGCCCGAGAGAGCGGCGGAAATCGGGACCAAGATGGCCATTTAAAGACGGTTGCAATGATAGCATTAGCATATCGACCAAAGCATCCCGCGTATTTATCAGGCGAGAAGGTAAGAGTGTATGCTAGTAATAGTTGACACTAAAACTGCCCCCGCTGATTCAAGCTTTGTTATTTTCACATAGTGCTTTGTATTTGTGACTGAACGAGATCCGTTCCCAGGCTCCTTATTTTTGCTTTAAGGCGGCGAAAGACTGGGGAGAAATTATGTCACGACAAAGGTTGCAGCACAGGCTGGGAAGGTAGGAATGCAATGCGTTTTAGTGAAATCAACTTTGGAGGGATGCCCGTTGTGTTGCAAACAGACTGGCCTCCTCAAAATTTAAGTTTCCAAAAGTTTTTTCTTCGAATATCTGACTAAAACAGGCATTGCAATCTCTGGCTTGAAATGAACTACGGTTTTCTATAAGATGCAACCAAACACGCTCACGAATGCGTGACAGATATTTTCTGTTTTGATTGTTCTCACAACATTGTGATAGATTAATGAACAGCAATTGAAGAAATTCACTTCGGGTAGACAGTTTCGCCAAGGATGGAAGAGACAAATATCTTGAAATTTCCAAAAAGCAATCAGCAGCACAAGAATAAACTCCAGGTTTTTCAAAAGGTGAATTCATGAAATGGTTAGGCATTGTGAAATCCTCTCACCTCAACGCAATCAATGAATGGCAAATGATTTACTGTTCTCTAGTTTTATCTGAAAATAGTAAAACACTGCAATTTAACAAAAAAATGTGAAGGAATGTGCACCTTATGAACTGATTAGGCTTTCGACTGAACACCAAGACAAAAATATTCAAAACACAGGCAAGCATTCACAATTTTCTCACCTTAACGCAATACCGCTTGAATTTCTAGAGATCACTTCCTGTGTATTTCCTTTCAATATCTCTCTAAAATGTATCTGTATGTAAGAAGTAAAGCACCGTAATTTACATGTAACAAAAATTATAAACAAATGCACACTTTATGAAACGATTAAGCCATTGATCAAATATCTTTCCCAGCGTCTGTTAGAGGTATAAAATGTAAGCGAGATTTCTCACCTTTTCGCATGAAATCACTACAATCAGTCGAATTCTTTAGCTTCTCTATTTCGTTTTCCTTCAAAGAAATGGCTTAAATACGAGTAAACGGCAAAACAAAATAGACTATTTCAAGCACAGAACTGCCTACGTCCTTTTACTGTAACTGTTACTTTTGTATTTTGTTCTAAACCTCAACTGTTTTGAACCTCGAGTGAGCATTGATCGGTTGAGCGATCGTCGTTGACTGAGTCTTTCAGTCACTGGAAGTGGTTTGTGTCTGACAAATCGTGGTTGGGAGAGATTTGTGTCTGGCAAATCGAAGACAAATCGTGGCTCGAAGTGATTTGTGTCTGACAAATCGAAGATATTTTCAAAGCTCAGTAGTAGATCGACATTGGACTGAGTCTTTCAGTCGCTGACAGTCGATCGTGTGACTGAAATTCGTGAGACTACCACTTCAGTTACTGCGAATAAGATTTGTACGATAGTAGTTTTGGATCAGTCCTCCCAATCTCCCAAAGCCTCTTGCAAATGTGTTACTAAAAACGGAAAAGATCCTACTTCGCCAAAATATTATGTCAAATACGGCTTTCCACCTCAGACCATGTGCTGCAACCTTAGTGCCGTGAGCATTTACATCAAGTAATCGATATCGCGTTTATCGTCTCAACATCAAAGCTTTCTGCCTGTCAAATCAAACACTTGTCATCAACTCCCGACACATTTAGCGGGCGAAAATGTCACACCTCCCAAGACTGTTAGCGGTCGCAAAAATGTCACACCTCCCAAGACTGTTAGCGGTCGCATTTTAGCCAACTCGAGATTTCGTCTGGTAATATCGACTGTATATCCATACTGTAAGTACTTCTTCTATTTACGTACGGACCACAATGATGCCTCCTCGGATTTTGGCCTCTGGGCCAAACCCTGCGGGGGCAATAAGAGGTTAATAAGTGAAGTTGCATATCAACTTAACTTGTTGAATATCTTAGGAACTCTTTGAACTAAGCTGTTGTTGTTGACAATTCTGCTAGGGGGGAGGGGAGGAGGAGGGCGAGGACCTAAATAATCACACACTGCTCGAATGCATCAGTGTTGCCTGATGATTGGGATACCAACGCATGCAAATTGCAGGAAAAACAAAAACGCTCTGACCTCTCACACCGAATGTTTTTTTTTATAATTTCGAAAATAGTTTTTGAAACCTCGTATACTCTGTGGCCTTGATTGACAGCCTCCAAACTCAGAAACCTATGAAAGAAAAAGAGTTTTTTACGATAACTGCTGAAATTCACGCGCGCTCATTGGTTAACTTTTTATTGTCCATATGCGGACAGACACATGAATTTGAAATTCATGCGAAACGTCAGCGAGCGAGAGCGGGCAATTGGACAATTTGTTATCGTAAAAAACAAATTGATGTCAGTTTTTAATGCGTCTGTCCTGTTATTGACAATGAATTTCGTCGCAGCATTGTCAAAGTAGTCTGCGGATCCACTCGTCTATCGCCTCGTGGATCCACAGCTACTTTGACAATGCTATGACGAAATTCATGATCAATAACAGGACAGACGCATAAAAAACTGACGTCAATTTGTTAAATTTCTCTCTCGTACGAGCCGTTCAAAACCGCAAGAACAAACGTTGTCTTGGCAGCACAGTTGATTATGTCAATGTCAACTCCAGCGCATGTGCGCTTAAACTATGCCTTGCGTGATGCACAGAACGTGTAGGCATGAAAAAAATAGGCATTGTCCCTAATTTGTTAATACACCGTAAAGAGAGCCTGCATACACAAAAAACAAAGGAAATCTATAATTTCACTGGATATTCTGTTATCTCACTCTGTTTCTTTTGACTCGTGTATACTTATGCACAACACTTTCAAATAGTCCTCTCCAGTAATCATACTTTTCGTTTATGCATGAGAAAATATCACCGACATGCCAAGTCGCATTGATAAGTTCTTGATTAAGTAGATGAATCGAAGATCTGTGTTGTTAGCCCGCCTGAATGTTATGATCTTAGTCTTATACTTGCATATACTGGGGTGTTTTTGAGCAGCACATTCAAAAAGTCTGCAAGCTACATGCGTCCCGGTCGTGACTCTAGTAGCCTCTGTTATCAGGCTAAATTATGTACCTCCATTTTTCTCACCCCGACTAGGGCTGAGCCTGTCCTTATGTAAGTCTACTAACATAACTATGCCCTGCTTCTGAAGACGCGCCAACCAAAAATCCTGGAGATTAAGAAGGACATCATTACCATATCATTCGTATTTAATTTCGTTGCCTTCCATCAACAAACTTGATAACAGTGTGTCTATTTGCGTGTTGGACTCTATTTCAAACGAAAGATTCGAATTCGCGAATGGAGGGTTAGACCATAATATGCCCAAGCAAAATCGGGAAAATCAAAGTAATATTTAACGACTGTTTTTATAATGCCGACACGTGTAGCGTACGCACATGTATTACACCCAGCGCACAAAAAACGTAAGATATTAATTAGAAGCAATGAACCTGCGTTGCGCCTTCCTTTCTATCCTTCTCCGAGCGTGGCATTTGTAGGGAATAAGGTGATAGAGTTCAAACTCTTTAGAGCATGAAAACGCATTAATAAACATCCCTGAAGCACCCAAAGCAACTCAAGTAAGTAAAGCATCTCAAGTAAGCAAAGCACCTCAAATACCTGAAGCACCTCTAGTAAGTGAAGGAATTAAAGTAAGCAAAGCAGCTCAAGTACGTAAAGCACCTCAAGTAAGACAAGCACCTCAAGTATAAGCAAAGCACCTCAAGTAAGACAAGCACCTCAAGTAAGACGAGCACCTCAAATAAGACAAACATCTTGAGTAAGCAAAGCACCTCAAGTAAGACGAGCACCTTGACTAAGCAAAGCACCTCAAGTAAGACAAGCACCTGGAGTAAGCAAAGCTCCTCAAGTAAGACGAGCACCTCAAATAAGACAAACACCTTGAGTAAGCAAAGCACCTCAAGTAAGACAAATACCTCAAGTAAGCAAAGCACCTCGAGTAAGACGAGTACCTCAAGGAAGCAAAGCTCCTCAAGTACGACGAGCACCTCAAGTAAGACAAGCACCTCAAGTAAGAGAAGCACCTCAAGTAAGCAAAGCACCTGAAGTAAGACAAACACCTTGAGTAAGCAAAGCACCTTGAGTAAGAGAAGCACCTCAAGTAAGACAAGCACCTCGAGTAAGACGAGCACTTCAAGTAAGACAAACACCTCAAGTAAGACAAGCACCTTGAGTAAGCAAAGCACCTCAAGTAAGACAAACACCTTGAGTAAGCAAAGCACCTCAAGTAAGACAAGCACTTCAAGTAAGACAAACACCTCAAGTAAGACAAACACGTTGAGTAAGCAAAGCACCTCAAGTAAGACAAGCACCTCAATTAAGCAAAGCACCTCGAGTAAGGCAAGCACTTCAAGTGAGCAAAGCACCTCAAGTAAGCAAAGCACCTCAAGTAAGACAAGCACCTCAAGTAAGCAAAGCACCTCAAGTAAGACAAGCACTTCAAGTAAGCAAAGCACCTCAAGTAAGACAAGCACTTCAAGTAAGCAAAGCACCTCAAGTAAGACAAGCACCTCAAGTAAGCAAAGCACCTTAAGTAAGACAAACACCTTGAGTAAGCAAAGATCCTCAAGTAAGACAAGCACCTCAATTAAGACCAGCACCTTGAGTAAGCAAAGCACCTTAAGTAAGACAAGCACCTCAAGTAAGCAAAGCACGTCGAGTAAGACGAGCACCTCAAGTAGGAGAAGCACCTCAAGTAAGACAAGCACCTCAAGTAAGACAAGCACCTCAAGTAAGACAAGCATCTCAAGTGAGCAAAGCACCTCAAGTAAGACAAACACCTCAAGTAACCAAAGCACCTCGAGTAAGGCAAGCATCTCAAGTAAGCAAAGCATCTCAAGTAAGACAAGCACCTCAAGTAAGACAAGCATCTCAAGTTAGACAAGCACCTCAAGTAAGACGAGTACCTTGAGTAAGCAAAGCACCTCAAGTAAGACAAGCACCTCAAGTAAGACAAATACCTCAAGTAAGCAAAGCACCTCGAGTAAGACGAGTACCTCAAGGAAGCAAAGCTCCTCAAGTACGACGAGCACCTCAAGTAAGACAAGCACCTCAAGTAAGAGAAGCACCTCAAGTAAGCAAAGCACCTGAAGTAAGACAAACACCTTGAGTAAGCAAAGCACCATGAGTAAGAGAAGCACCTCAAGTAAGACAAGCACCTCGAGTAAGACAAGCACTTCAAGTAAGACAAACACCTCAAGTAAGACAAGCACCTTGAGTAAGCAAAGCACCTCAAGTAAGACAAGCACCTCAAGTAAGACAAACACCTTGAGTAAGCAAAGCACCTCAAGTAAGACAAGAACTTCAAGTAAGACAAACACCTCAAGTAAGACAAACACCTTGAGTAAGCAAAGCACCTCAAGTAAGACAAGCACCTCAATTAAGCAAAGCACCTCGAGTAAGACAAGCACCTCAAGTAAGCAAAGCACCTCAAGTAAGACAAGCACTTCAAGTAAGCAAAGCACCTCAAGTAAGACAAGCACCTCAAGTAAGCAAAGCACCTCAAGTAAGACAAACACCTTGAGTAAGCAAAGATCCTCAAGTAAGACAAGCACCTCAATTAAGACCAGCACCTTGAGTAAGCAAAGCACCTTAAGTAAGACAAGCACCTCAAGTAAGCAAAGCACGTGGAGTAAGCCGAGCACCTCAAGTAGGAGAAGCACCTCAAGTAAGACAAGCACCTCAAGTAAGACAAGCATCTCAAGTGAGCAAAGCACCTCAAGTAAGACAAGCACTTCAAGTAAGCAAAGCACCTCAAGTAAGACAAACACCTCAAGTAACCAAAGCACCTCGAGTAAGGCAAGCATCTCAAGTAAGCAAAGCATCTCAAGTAAGACAAGCATCTCAAGTTAGACAAGCACCTCAAGTAAGACGAGCACCTTGAGTAAGCAAAGCACCTCAAGTAAGACAAGCACCTCAAGTAAGCAAAGCACCTCAAGTAAGACAAACACCTCAGTGTCAGTTCTTTGTTTACTTAAAAGTAGATGGTGGTCAACTAGAAAGCCTTTGCTACTTTGACCACCATACACATTTTTTAACCTGTCTTGTAATTATTTTATCTAGTAATCGTCTGTTGTAATTATACTTTTCTCTCTATGTTAACTTGATGTAAATAGTGTGAAATAAATGAACCTTGAACCTTGAACCTTGAACCTTGAGTAAGCAAAGCTCATCAAGTAAGACAAGCACCTCAAGTTAGCAAAGCACCTCAAGTAAGACGAGCACCTTGAGAATCTTCTAGCATATTTAATTAATGCTGTATCATCGTGACTCAGTAATTCTATTTTAAGCGTATGTTACTGTACATAGCTTCTTATTGTAATGTTTCTTTATTAAGTAGGACCAGAAAGTTCTAGAATCTTTCGCCGTTAAGTATATAAGTAAATCGGTGTAGTGTTTAGATGGGTTTTTATCCCAGGAGTGTTTGAGGAGTTTTACAGGAGTGTTTACTGAAGTGTGACGAAGGTCGCGTGTAAAGCTTGGAGGCTTTGTGAAGTATCGACAGAGGTCGTGTTCGTGTTTGTTGAAGAGTGTAACAGAGAGGTTACATGGATATCTGGCAGAGGCTGTGTTTTGACAAGTGTGACGGAAGTTCAAGTGTAACTGACAAGCCTAGCATGTGCTTGTTGAAGTCTTGTGTGGAATTACTGCCTTCGTGTGGATTAAATATTCTTGTTGTGTTTTCCGAGATCCCTGTGTTCTGATTAGACTACAAACTATACCTACCAGTAAAAAAAATTCGAACTTGCAACACCTGATGACAGTCCCGTTTTTCTGGCCATCAACAAATTGATAAGCTGTATGAATTTTCGAATGATTACAACCTTCAAAGAAGTTTTTAGATGGAAAATGGACAGGAGAATTGAGGAGATACAAAAGCTGTGCCTTTCGATACAATTCGGGTACTGTAATTAGATATAAATAAACTAATGAACCCAACAAACGTTTTGCTGGAAAGAAGAAAATACATCACTCACTCTTGCTTGGAATGGATCGATCGCATGACCTATGAATTTACGAAATATTAACCCAAACAAATTCATCAACTCACCACGCAGTTTAACAGGTCTCAATAATATAAGTGAAAAAGTAGTTTCAATCGGCGGTTAACCGTCTGTGTATAAATTGCAGTCACTGCGGTCTCGAAAAGGAAGAAAAATTAAAAAAAGAAAGAAAGAAGTCTCAATAAATCTTACAACATCCAAAAATAAGTTATTTTTATTGGGGCGCGCATCCAAGTAGTAACATCACTAAAAGGTCTTAACTTTGGTGCTCAGAAAAGACACGGATCTTTCCTTGTGGTAACGTCTCCGACAGGTTTTCAGGAAGTCGCATCTCCTTATGTACTCTGCTACTGCTGCGTTTTGCACTATTTCTGTAACAATGTCACCAGTGTAACTTCATTAGCTAGATGTATAACTTATATGGCATTGATCAATGGATTAGAACCTTAGTGCAGTGGTAATTACAGACGATTATTTCCCAAGTTCAGTGGCTCACAGTCACTTTGATTCACTATCGAACTGTAATCAGCATGTGCAAAAAAAATTCTCTCCAAAATGTAAGGTAGCTATGAATCCGCTCCCACAATCTTTTTAAACTTGGCAAAAAGCTGCATCACATTCTGATTTTAAGAAATTGGATTTAATTGAACTCTTTTTTTAGCCATGAGCCCATGAAGCTAAAACAATGTTTAAAAGGGTTAAACTTTTTTCATTTCAAGAGGAATTGTTTCAGAAGCCTAGGTGAAATTTCAGTCGCCACCGTGACCTCCAAATGAAACTCAGAGATACTGAAGTTCACCAGGTAGTCAACCCTTGAGAAGTTCTCGCTCCAATGCACTTGCAACTGGAAAAGCCCCACCTTGAGGGGAGAAGTTTTAGTTTAAGCCCCAACTAAAGGTTTGGATTATTCAAAGATTGGTTAACATTTAATAGTGAAATATGTTAAGTCCTAGTTTTCTGAGACACTTTGGAAACACTGTGACAAGATTCTGTATAAAGGACAACAGACACGCATTAAAATGGCAAAGAAAATAGTGTACATATTATCCTCCTTAGTAAAAAAAAATTATACATTTTATCGGAAGGAGAAAAAGATATAGGTGAAAGCTAAAGAGTGCACAAAACTGTTACTCTGTGATGCAAATTATGACCGCGAAAACAACGACTACGAACGCTTTATGGCCACGCCGTTTTAAATGGTGTGATGTTTCCACAACTTTTATATGATATTTTTCTCATGATGCTCGACACTTTCTACCTGTCAAGTTTTTTCCGAGCTGCCGCAAACTGTAACGTGGACCGATGATAACGTGCGTGATTAGCTCGAGTTCAGGCATAAATGGGGTAAGATTGATCCATCTACATCTCTTAAACGAGAATGGTGACCTATCATTTTTGTTGCTTTTTTTTCGAAACAGTGCTTGGTAGAGAACATTCAGGGAAACTTTCTAAAAAAATTCACGTGCAACTTTTATTTCTGAGGAATCACCTTAACTCAACTTCAGAACCCGCCATTTTGAACAATCGACCATGTGCTTCGGACTAGAGTCTAGTCCCTGTCTAAAATATACATTGTCTAAAGTGAACTATTCCGCCACCCCCTGGAGGCTGGTAAGTCATCTAAGCACTTGCAAATCCCCACGTATGCCCCACGACTCCCCGGGGTGGGGGTTTCCAGTGACAAGTGCACAATGTGCTTGTACGTGAAGCCGTTTTAACAAATTTTAACTTCACTTGAGCCTAATATTTTTCAGGCTTTATTTCACAATTGCTTAAGTTGCGTATATAACAGCAATGATCAATCGTGTCTTCATCTTTAAATATCACTTTTTAGTGAGGCTAAAACTCCTTGAAATCGCTTTATACCGCCTAAATCTCCTCAACAACATTACAAAGACTCGAACGAAGCGAGAAAGGCGGTTTTACAGTTTTACTTCTTACGTGTTCAACGACTGTTAAATACATTCGTTATCTTTCCCTGCCAGGCACATTTTCCTCGTTTTCCAAATACATGGTTTAACGACACTCATGCACGCAATGAGCTTGGAATACCTGCATCTGTTTTATCTGTTTGTAAGGAATAAGTAAAACAGGATCAACATAAGTAACCTACACATCGCAAGTAGCCACTCACTTTGTTAAAGAGATCACATCATTATCGCCAAAAAGAAAAAGACCCGTCAGTTTAAAGTCTCGGATTGTTACACCTCTCGTGAAAACCAGTTGGTTTTCTTGCTTTTATGCTAAAAGTATTTTATACCAACATTTTCTTACAAACCATTGCCTAGCAACAATTTTAATTGGGGTTAAATGGCTGAATGTGTTCCACTGCAGGACTTTCCAATATGGTCTACACAGCAAACCAATTGAACTATTTTCGAATTTGTCACATCGCCTTTAACTTGGTTCCCAAAGGACTACGACAAGTATTCAAGCCAGAATGGGATTTCCTTTACAAAGCAACGCTTGGAGAATGGAAAGACACGCCAACAAATGGCTTAGACTTTTATAATAACGAGTCTCGAAGAAGCCGTTCGAAGAATGCACGATATCTGGCGACAATACAAAATGGAAAGACGGCAGATTGGGACTGTAGTTGTCTGTTTTTTGCGATCCTCTTCTCAGATAGCATTGGCACAACGCTGAGTGCAGCCATCAGGAAAGAAGTCGATGATCTTCGACAAGTCAGAAATGATATTGCTCACATCAATGAGGCCGAGCTTACAGATGCTCAGTTCAAGAATTATATTGGAAGAGTGTTGTCGGCGTTCAGCAATTTGCGTCTTCCGGTCAATGATATAGACGAGGTAAAAAATCAGAAAAACTTTCCCACGACAGAAGTAAACAACTTAATGGCACAGGTTACCAATCTCCAAACAGAACTTGAAAAAATCAAATCTGATTTACAAGATGCGCATGACACGATACAAAGAAAGGAAGAGCAGGTTGAATGTCTTACACAAGAAATTAATTCCAAAGTCAAGTCTTTCTGTAATCTCACTTTCAAGCCATCTCACGAAATCATCAGACGATCAAATGACGTTAAAAGAATTATGACCAAAATGCACGATCTTGACAATAGCAGTAACGGAGCAGTCAGTACCATTTATTTATCAGGCAATCCTGGATGTGGTAAAACTCAAATTGCTCGTCAAATTGGACAAGAGTTTTTTACAAGAGGATCAGATGAAAGTGAAGGCCTAACATTCGTTGCAACCCTGAATGCAGAAAGCCTTGAAACGCTCGCTGACTCGTACATCAGTCTGGCTAAACAGTTGGGAATTACCGAATACAGCCTGACAAACCTGGCTACCACGAGAGTAAACAGCCCCAAGGAAACAATTCAACATCTCCAGTGCTTAATTTTGCCAAAGATTCAACAGTTCTTAAAGTGGTTAATAATAGCAGACAATGTTGTTGACCTGTCTTTGGTTTGTTGTTACCTACCTCAGACCGCTTGTGAAGACTGGGGTCACGGTCAGGTATTGATTACAACTCAAGATAGCAGTGCAATTCCTACAAATGTTCCTCATACTACCATGAGTCACTCAGTGTAGGAATGCAGCCGGAGGACGCAGTAGAGCTGTTGAAACAAGTATCGCAAATTTCCGGCAATGACGAGCAAGTTCAAAGGGTTGCTGAGGTTCTCGAGTATCAGCCGCTTGCTTTGGCAGCCGCTGCGTTTTACATACAAACTGTTGCGAGTTGTGGTTCTCCAACCTATGGGTGGACAAATTACTTGGAAACTCTTGTTGGTGGTAAGCGTGAGGCAACAGAAGAACCTCTTGCCAAAGGGAATCCAGCGTATTCCAAAACGATGACTACAGCCATTCAAATGGCAATAGATAGCACTTTGAAAAGCGACGAAGTTCTTCGCCAGACATTTCTCTTTTTCTCGCTATGTGGCTCCGAATCTCTCCCAGTTGAAGCAGCTGTTAACTTTGTCAAAGTTCGCACTTCGGGACAGACTGAAGAGTTAATCAGGGCAAAGATCTTAAAATCGTCCTTGATTACGTGTTTGTACAGTGAAGATGGAGCATCCGACTATGTAAGAGTGCATAACGTTGTTTATGAAAATCTCAGGAAAATGCAGTCAACGTTGGATTTTGAGCTCACAGAGAAACTTGAATGCATATCTGTAGCGATTCAGGTTCTTCACTGTCTTACTGAGTCGAAGTATTATCGTTTCCTTGAAAGTGGTCACGTTTACGTAATGCTACGTAGGATTACCACCCATTGCAAAGCATTGTATGAAATTCTTACTGAGAATTTTACTGCAAAAGATGTTTTGGAGTCAGAGCCCTATATCACTACTGACAAGGTTATTTCGTGGCTTTGTTTAAGTGCCAATGTCTGTCTTGACCTTAGCAATCCATCAAATGCAATTCTCTTTTCGACATCAGCCTGCGACTTTGTTCAATATGCAAGTAAAACACGAGAGGGCGACTTAATAAAAGCAGATGTCTTAAATACCCATGGGAAAACATTATCAATGATATGCCAGTATGAATCATCAGTATCATACCATGAAAAGGCTAGCAAGATTTATAAAGCTATTTACGGTACAGATCATTACAAAGTAGCACAAACTTTTGACAACTTGGGAAATGTTTATAGACATCTTGGACAGTATCATGAAGCAAAAGAATACTACGAGAAGGCACTGATCATCAGGAAAAAGACTCTCGGCGAGGAACATGCCGATGTAGCAGCCAGCTATAACAACTTGGGAATTGTTTATCAACATCTTGGACAGTACAATGAAGCAAAAGAATACTACGAGAAGGCACTGATCATCAGGAAAAAGACTCTCGGCGAGGAACATGCCAATGTAGCAGCCAGCTATAACAACTTGGGAATTGTTTATAGAATCTTGGACAGTACAATGAAGCAAAAGAATACTACGAGAAGGCACTGATCATCAGGAAAAAGACTCTCGGCGAGGAACATGCCGATGTAGCAGCCAGCTATAACAACTTGGGAAGTGTTTATCAAGATCTTGGACAGTACAATGAAGCAAAAGAATACTACGAGAAGGCACTGATCATCAGGAAAAAGACTCTCGGCGAGGAACATGCCGATGTAGCAGCCAGCTATAACAACTTGGGAATTGTTTATCAAGATCTTGGACAGTACAATGAAGCAAAAGAATACTACGAGAAGGCACTGATCATCAGGAAAAAGACTCTCGGCGAGGAACATGCCGATGTAGCAGCCAGCTATAACAACTTGGGAAGTGTTTATAGACATCTTGGACAGTACAATGAAGCAAAAGAATACTACGAGAAGGCACTGATCATCACGAAAAAGACTCTCGGCGAGGAACATGCCAATGTAGCAGCCAGCTATAACAACTTGGGAATTGTTTATCAAGATCTTGGACAGTACAATGAAGCAAAAGAATACTACGAGAAGGCACTGATCATCAGGAAAAAGACTCTCGGCGAGGAACATGCCGATGTAGCAGCCAGCTATAACAACTTGGGAATTGTTTATCAGACATCTTGGACAGTACAATGAAGCAAAAGAATACTACGAGAAGGCACTGATCATCACGAAAAAGACTCTCGGCGAGGAACATGCCAATGTAGCAGCCAGCTATAACAACTTGGGAATTGTTTATCAAGATCTTGGACAGTACAATGAAGCAAAAGAATACTACGAGAAGGCACTGATCATCAGGAAAAAGACTCTCGGCGAGGAACATGCCGATGTAGCAGCCAGCTATAACAACTTGGGAAGTGTTTATCAAGATCTTGGACAGTACAATGAAGCAAAAGAATACTACGAGAAGGCACTGATCATCACGAAAAAGACTCTCGGCGAGGAACATGCCAATGTAGCAGCCAGCTATAACAACTTGGGAATTGTTTATCAAGATCTTGGACAGTACAATGAAGCAAAAGAATACTACGAGAAGGCACTGATCATCAGGAAAAAGACTCTCGGCGAGGAACATGCCGATGTAGCAGTCAGCTATAACAACTTGGGAATTGTTTATAGACATCTTGGACAGTACAATGAAGCAAAAGAATACTACGAGAAGGCACTGATCATCACGAAAAAGACTCTCGGCGAGGAACATGCCAATGTAGCAGCCAGCTATAACAACTTGGGAACTTTTTATCAAGATCTTGGACAGTACAATGAAGCAAAAGAATACTACGAGAAGGCACTGATCATCAGGAAAAAGACTCTCGGCAAGGAACATGCCGATGTAGCAGCCAGCTATAACAACTTGGGAACTGTTTAGCAACATCTTGGACAGTACTATGAAGCAAAAGAATACTACGAGAAGGCACTGATCATCAGGAAAAAGACTCTCGGCGAGGAACATGCCGATGTAGCAGACAGCTATAACAACTTGGGAAGTGTTTATAGACATCTTGGACAGTACAATGAAGCAAAAGAATACTACGAGAAGGCACTGATCATCACGAAAAAGACTCTCGGCGAGGAACATGCCAATGTAGCAGCCAGCTATAACAACTTGGGAATTGTTTATAGACATCTTGGACAGTACAATGAAGCAAAAGAATACTACGAGAAGGCACTGATCATCAGGAAAAAGACTCTCGGCGAGGAACATGCCAATGTAGCAGCCAGCTATAACAACTTGGGAACTGTTTATCAAGATCTTGGACAGTACAATGAAGCAAAAGAATACTACGAGAAGGCACTGATCATCAGGAAAAAGACTCTCGGCAAGGAACATGCCGATGTAGCAGCCAGCTATAACAACTTGGGAACTGTTTATCAACATCTTGGACAGTACTATGAAGCAAAAGAATACTACGAGAAGGCACTGATCATCAGGAAAAAGACTCTCGGCGAGGAACATGCCGATGTAGCAGACAGCTATAACAACTTGGGAAGTGTTTATAGACATCTTGGACAGTACAATGAAGCAAAAGAATACTACGAGAAGGCACTGATCATCAGGAAAAAGACTCTCGGCGAGGAACATGCCGATGTAGCAGCCAGCTATAACAACTTGGGAATTGTTTATAAACATCTTGGACAGTACACTAAAGCAAAAGAATACCACGAGAAGGCACTGATCATCAGGAAACACAATTCTCACAGACAGCGTAACCAGTCTGACCAAACAAAGAGAAAGGACTGTGTTTTATTGTAACAATTTTGAATGTGGAGCTTAAGCAAGCGCACGTTAGTTTACTAAGGCAATGGTGTGTGAGCGGAAATGGGCCGCTATTGGGCAGCTACGCTTCTCGCCTTTAAGCATATTTCTTTTCTCTCGAGCCAAGAGAAGGTCAAGCTAAGAGTTAATACCACATAGAGGCCTTATACCCTGCAAGGGAATCCTCCTAA
>JAHPZR010008626.1:2500-10000 GCA_019787425.1 Platygyra sinensis | reverse complement strand
CGAACTTCATGCGGCATGTTGCAGCAATGAATGTTGCAAAAAGGATGATTTTTATCGTGTGAACAGCTCGGGAGCGTGCGTATGCAGCTTTACTACAGATTTAATCAATCAGAGACAGCAAAGAAACGGCGAAACAATAATTTCATGCTTACGTACTTGCGCTAAACACACAATTGACTGAAAATAGATGGATAATTACATTGTTTTGGAATGTAATAAATACGGAAACAACGTTTTAAACGAAGTCAGTCCAGTTTTGACCCGGCTGAACTATGGCGGAGAATGGAGAGCAGGGAAGGGAAGAGGAAGAAGTTGTTGAAATCTCGGGCGGCTCGGTATGGAATGCATCACGACACGAATGCTGATTTCATATTACAAGGAAAATCCTATATTATGGGACAAACGATTAAAAGAAAGTGGCAACAAAACAGAGACAAAGAAAGCCATGGCGCCACTTATTGCTCGGTTTGAAAAGGCCAACCCTCCGAGGTCTGCACAGGACTTGAAGGCGAAATGGCACAGTTTGAGGAGCTCAGTGTTGCGATACTTGAAAAAGCAGAAGGAGGACGAGGATATTGAAATAAAGTGGCCTTTCTGGGAAGACCTGAACTTTTTAAGAGCATCACTTCAAAATTCGGACGAGGATAATCTGGCTTGGACGGCGGAAGAAATAGGTAACCCATTCAGTTATTGGGATTGAATACACGAACGATATACATGTAATGTTCAACAAATGTACAGGCATAAGACTACGGATGCCCATGATTCGATTTTGTGGCAGCAAATGCAACTCCAGTCATACAGCGAACAACAGACAGGCATACCTACAGTACTGCGCAGTTTTGAATATTATTTTTAGTGTTTTTCTGGTTTATATAGAAAGCTAAGCATCCGCAACTAGTCTAGCGCTGTTTGCAGCCGAGCTAGTGTGCAACTCAAGTGAAGATCGAGTTTCGAACATAAGGGTACCCCATTAGAAATTGGGGGAGGGGTGGCAATATATTTTGGTAGGATTGCTTTTTTTTTGGGGGGGGGGGAGCTACCAAGAACGTGCAGGAATCCTCTCCCACAGCTTCTAATAGTCTACCCCAAAATTGACAAATTGAAAAGTAACGCAATGACACTACGTAATCAATTTTTTTGGTTTGTTGCAGAGACTCTAATTTCGTTTTACCAGAACAACGAGTGCCTATGGAACTACAATATCCCTGAGTATCACACGAACAGCAACAAAGACTTACTCTTGGATTGCCTTGTTAAAGAGCTGGAGGATAAGTATACCAAAGAGGACATTCAAAGAAAGTGGAAGAGCCTGCTCAAGGTCTATAGGCAAGAACACGGAAAAGTCCAAAAGAAACCATCCGTTCAGGTACCAGTGACTTGTATCGGTCTTCATGGGAGTTTTACGCTCATCTTCAGTTCACCAACAGCATTTGCGATGACACAGAGGACACTATCGACACGATATCCGGTCCCTCATCAGCCAAAAAAAGAAAGAAAGAACGACATGACATTGAAAACAAGAAACTAGAATTATTTGAGCAAGCAATAGTGGCGATTAAAGCGCCCTACCCTGCTACCGGCGACGCTCCGGCACCCGAGACCAACGAAGCACTTGTATTTGGAAAATACGTTGGATTGACACTGTCCAAACTGGCACCATCCACATTTCGGAGAGCCAAGAAGTGCATTTCAGATGTACTTTTTGAATTCGAGGAAAAAGATGAGCTAGAAAAGGCCAACAGCACAAGTTTCGCCCGAAATTCAACTCAGCGTGGATTTAGTAGAGTTGACTATCCTTCTAGCCTCGCTTCTGGCTTGAGCTACAGTGACACCAGCTATGCTAGCGCTTCCTCCTTTTTGCAACATTCATTGCTGCAACATGCCGCATGAAGTTCGACCAAATGAACTTTGGCGGGACATGTTGCAGTGACAAAACATAGGTGTGAAGTCGTGTGGCACGAAGAACTCAGACAATACGACACCTTGCGGGTACATGTCCCTGAGACACGCAATAACTGCAGTTGCGAGTGTGTGAGCGTAAATACGTTTTGTCCCTGCTGTGAGTTCCGTATAAAAGTGCCTGCTACATTTCCACTCGTATGTATGAAACAGGATTTGACTGCGGCTTCATGTCCCCGGGACATGTAATGGCTGCAGTTGCGAATGTATGTACCTAATTTGATGTTGTCCCTGCCGCGTACCTCCGATACAGGCGCCTGCTACAGCCCTCCTCATGTGAACGAAATAAGAATTTACCGCTGCTACAAGTCCCTGGGACGTGTTCCCGATGCTGTGCTTTATTGTCTGTGTTAGTTGTGATTTTGTACCCGTAGTGTGTGAGCAAAATGGATAGATGTCCCAGGGCGGTGTGCGACATATGCAGACTGCAGACTGCCGACCGGCAGATTATATGTCGTGTTACCTGTACGAATATATACTATATATACCTATACCTATATACCTATATACCTTTACCTATACGAAGCGCTAGTTTGGCTAACAGAAGTTCTAGTTTGGCTAACCCAAGCGCGAGTCTGCAAGTCTGCAGTCTGCATTTGTCGCACACCGGTCCCAGGGTCATGCTTATGGCGCAGTTTGTTCTCTGTGTACATATTTTGATTTGGTAGGTGCTTCGTGTCCCTGCTATAGGTTCCCGCTCTATGCCGCGTTATATGTATGGAATATGATTTTAAAACTGCTGCATGTTTCAGGGTCATGTAGCTGCAAAATGACTTCCAGTGTGCGAGCACCTTAAAGTTTGTTTCGTAAAATGTGTGATTAAATAAAGTTGTTAATCGCCACGTGTTTTTGTTGCTTTATGAATATGCAGATTAAGAAATCGTTTCAAACACGGGTTTCTTTCAAGGCCGTGTTTTCAACTCGTTTTTCATTGGGTTTCTAAACTCATCCACCTGACCAGAATAAGATGCTCTGGTTGGGTAAGAGTAGCCTGCTCGCAGGCGGTTGAAGGGTCGAGAAAACCGGAATTCGTAATGAGATTCGCGCGGCTAGGGCTGGGCCGGGTTGGAGGTTGACAAAGCGAGCGAGGGGAGGGGGGCGGGGAGAAGGAAGAAAAACCGCCTGCCCGAAAACCAGCCCCCCTTGAGTAGCAGCCCACTGACCAGTGTTATATCTTTTTAAATTACTGATTACCGGTATCAATCTTTAGTTATTGAGAAAAATCACTTTAATTGGCTTCCTAGCCTTGTTAACTTTTTAGTTATTTTAGGAAGTCAAACACCCTTTTAGTTTGAATTTTATTTCATGCTAATTTCATTTTTTTCAAGAATAAGGGTGAATAACGTCGTTGTCCTTGAAAATCAATGCGATGTTACTGAGAGAAGAAATTGCTCTCTCTACTCTGAACCTGCATCTGTTTTTATGGACATCTGCAAGATCGGAAAGTTACATCAAAAATGGCATTGAAGTATAGCGATCTTTCTTGTTTACAAACATTGACGTCATATTTCTTTAGATATTCAAAATTTGCCAGCCACTGAACAATAGCCTAAAGTGAGGGAAAGCTTTTGAGCTGTTGTACTAACCAATTTCAATCATCCCTTTTATTTAACAATAATTAAATTGTTTATCATTCCATTATACAACTTGAAAGCGGGAACTATATGGATAGCACTTTACCTTTCCTTATTCTGTGAAACATTTCACACAATATTGCTTGTAGGTACTGGTTGAATTGCTATTGGGGGGGGGGGGGGGGGAGGGGAGGGGTTTGGGGGGGAGAGGAGGAGGTGGGGGATGAGGGTGTGGGGGGGGTGGGTTGCTTCATGCGTTTTTATCTCCATTACGCCTGATCCATTGTATGTGTACTTTAACCCCCAACTTTCACTTTTCCATTTGTCATGGCTGTAATTACTACCCGTCCCACTTGTGTTTCCACCTGTTCCATGTCAACAACCTTGCCAACCATTAGTGAAATCAAACAGTTTGCCACCGCAAATGTTCCCTTGAATTCCGTAAACAAATCAGGCATTTTCCCTAGCAATCGAACCTAGAAACCAACCCCCCCCTGTTTCCTAACAATCTCGCCAGTCTTATACCAACTGCACATCACCAGTGCTTAGTTGTTAATATTCACACTGGTTTCCTTGCAGTTAGCTTTTTTTGTAGGTTGGGGCAGCTCTATCATTAATTAATATTTAAGAAAGTCACATTGTATAATTAAATTTTGCAGAAATTTGGAGGATGAACGTGGTAGTGCAGTGGTATAAGAGGGATGTTAGGAAACAGGGGTTCTAGGTTCGATGCTAGGTGAAAATGCCATCGCTTGTTTACGAAAGGGAACATTGCGGTGGCAACTGTTTTGATTCACAATGGTTGCAGTTTGTTGCATGGCACCTTTTTAACACAATGACTGTTATTAATCTATCACCTTCAATTGAACATTATAATTTGGGTTACATCACATCCATTTATCATTCTTAATGGATATAAAAACCAGCAACCAAACAATATATATTCTGGAAAGCAACAACAGTACCTACAAGCAATATTGTGTGAAATGTTTCACAGAATAAGGAAAGGTAAAGTGCTATCCATATAGTTCCCGCTTTCAAGTTGTATAATGGAATGATAAACAATTTAATTATTGTTAAATAAAAGGGATGATTGAAATTGGTTAGTACAACAGCTCAAAAGCTTTCCCTCACTTTAGGCTATTGTTCAGTGGCTGGCAAATTTTGAATATCTAAAGAAATATGACGTCAATGTTTGTAAACAAGAAAGATCGCTATACTTCAATGCCATTTTTGATGTAACTTTCCGATCTTGCAGATGTCCATAAAAACAGATGCAGGTTCAGAGTAGAGAGAGCAATTTCTTCTCTCAGTAACATCGCATTGATTTTCAAGGACAACGACGTTATTCACCCTTATTCTTGAAAAAAATGAAATTAGCATGAAATAAAATTCAAACTAAAAGGGTGTTGACTTCCTAAAATAACTAAAAAGTTAACAAGGCTAGGAAGCCAATTAAAGTGATTTTTCTCAATAACTAAAGATTGATACCGGTAATCAGTAATTTAAAAAGATATAACACTGGTCAGTGGGCTGCTACTCAAGGGGGGCTGGTTTTCGGGCAGGCGGTTTTTCTTCCTTCTCCCCGCCCCCCTCCCCTCGCTCGCTTTGTCAACCTCCAACCCGGCCCAGCCCTAGCCGCGCGAATCTCATTACGAATTCCGGTTTTCTCGACCCTTCAACCGCCTGCGAGCAGGCTACTCTTACCCAACCAGAGCATCTTATTCTGGTCAGGTGGATGAGTTTAGAAACCCAATGAAAAACGAGTTGAAAACACGGCCTTGAAAGAAACCCGTGTTTGAAACGATTTCTTAATCTGCATATTCATAAAGCAACAAAAACACGTGGCGATTAACAACTTTATTTAATCACACATTTTACGAAACAAACTTTAAGGTGCTCGCACACTGGAAGTCATTTTGCAGCTACATGACCCTGAAACATGCAGCAGTTTTAAAATCATATTCCATACATATAACGCGGCATAGAGCGGGAACCTATAGCAGGGACACGAAGCACCTACCAAATCAAAATATGTACACAGAGAACAAACTGCGCCATAAGCATGACCCTGGGACCGGTGTGCGACAAATGCAGACTGCAGACTTGCAGACTCGCGCTTGGGTTAGCCAAACTAGAACTTCTGTTAGCCAAACTAGCGCTTCGTATAGGTAAAGGTATATAGGTATATAGGTATAGGTATATATAGTATATATTCGTACAGGTAACACGACATATAATCTGCCGGTCGGCAGTCTGCAGTCTGCATATGTCGCACACCGCCCTGGGACATCTATCCATTTTGCTCACACACTACGGGTACAAAATCACAACTAACACAGACAATAAAGCACAGCATCGGGAACACGTCCCAGGGACTTGTAGCAGCGGTAAATTCTTATTTCGTTCACATGAGGAGGGCTGTAGCAGGCGCCTGTATCGGAGGTACGCGGCAGGGACAACATCAAATTAGGTACATACATTCGCAACTGCAGCCATTACATGTCCCGGGGACATGAAGCCGCAGTCAAATCCTGTTTCATACATACGAGTGGAAATGTAGCAGGCACTTTTATACGGAACTCACAGCAGGGACAAAACGTATTTACGCTCACACACTCGCAACTGCAGTTATTGCGTGTCTCAGGGACATGTACCCGCAAGGTGTCGTATTGTCTGAGTTCTTCGTGCCACACGACTTCACACCTATGTTTTGTCACTGCAACATGTCCCGCCAAAGTTCATTTGGTCGAACTTCATGCGGCATGTTGCAGCAATGAATGTTGCAAAAAGGAGGAAGCGCTAGCATAGCTGGTGTCACTGTAGCTCAAGCCAGAAGCGAGGGTAGAAGGATAGTCAACTCTACTAAATCCACGCTGAGTTAAATTTCGGGCGAAACTTGTGCTGTTGGTTTTTTCTAGCTCATCTTTTCCCTCGAATTCAAAAAGTACATCTGAAATGCACTTCTTGGCTCTCCGAAATGTGGATGGTGCCAGTTTGGACAGTGTCAATCCAACGTATTTTCCAAATACAAGTGCTTCGTTGGTCTCGGGTGCCGGAGCGTCGCCGGTAGCAGGGTAGGGCGCTTTAATCGCCACTATTGCTTGCTCAAATAATTCTAGTTTCTTGTTTTCAATGTCATGTCGTTCTTTCTTTCTTTTTTTGGCTGATGAGGGACCGGATATCGTGTCGATAGTGTCCTCTGTGTCATCGCAAATGCTGTTGGTGAACTGAAGATGCGCGTAAAACTCCCATGAAGACCGATACAAGTCACTGGTACCTGAACCGGATGGTTTCTTTTGGACTTTTCCGTGTTCTTGCCTATAGACCTTGAGCAGGCTCTTCCACTTTCTTTGAATGTCCTCTTTGGTATACTTATCCTCCAGCTCTTTAACAAGGCAATCCAAGAGTAAGTCTTTGTTGCTGTTCGTGTGATACTCAGGGATATTGTAGTTCCATAGGCACTCGTTGTTCTGGTAAAACGAAATTAGAGTCTCTGCAACAAACCAAAAAAATTGATTACGTAGTGTCATTGCGTTACTTTTCAATTTGTCAATTTTGGGGTAGACTATTAGAAGCTGTGGGAGAGGATTCCTGCACGTTCTTGGTAGCTCCCCCCCCCCCAAAAAAAAAGCAATCCTACCAAAATATATTGCCACCCCTCCCCCAATTTCTAATGGGGTACCCTTATGTTCGAAACTCGATCTTCACTTGAGTTGCACACTAGCTCGGCTGCAAACAGCGCTAGACTAGTTGCGGATGCTTAGCTTTCTATATAAACCAGAAAAACACTAAAAATAATATTCAAAACTGCGCAGTACTGTAGGTATGCCTGTCTGTTGTTCGCTGTATGACTGGAGTTGCATTTGCTGCCACAAAATCGAATCATGGGCATCCGTAGTCTTATGCCTGTACATTTGTTGAACATTACATGTATATCGTTCGTGTATTCAATCCCAATAAC
>JAHPZR010008624.1:17500-22856 GCA_019787425.1 Platygyra sinensis | reverse complement strand
GCAGAAAATTTATTTCAAGCTATGAAAGTTGTTTATTTATTCAACTTCTAAGCTTTCCATTAACTAGATTTTACGGCGAGTTTGGTGTAGAAATCGTTTGTAATAACATTTGGGTTTGTCAATTTGTCCCTGTGGAATTCGCTTGTCAGCGAAAGGAGGAAATTAAATGAATTCAGAAATCGAAGAATGACTCTATATTTCATTTTCTGCTGGTTGCTATCAACACGTACGCTTTCGCTTATGTTTTTAGGATAGAATGTTATACCGTGAAGGTCGTTTTGGAGCATATCGGGCCGAAAATACGGCATCATTCATCCAGTTCATCTCTTCGAGTGAAAACCTGTCTTGTTCTTCGTATGAGAAATCGGGATTTCTCTGCATAATTTCCTCATGTAGGACTTAAAATTCGTTGTTATCGATAGTATCGTTCTCGAACCTCAAAAGAAACAGGTCTTGAAGCTCCTGAAAGAGCTTGGAAAGAAGACATGACATAAGTTTTCGATAGCTTTAGGTTGATGTTTGCAAGGATTGGGGTCTGTTTACATGCAGTGGCAAGCCGTGGACGACGTCCTCGACCCAGTCCTACAGCAGTTTTACTCGTCGTCGTCGTCTCATTCGTCGTCGGTGCTTAAGGTCCCTGTTGTTTTGCAGAGGACGGCAATGAAAGGTACAAAAATTTATAACGCACGTGCACAGCTAATGTTCTGTTCATTAAACCTTTTGTTTAGCGCTGGGTCGGACGTTCTCGTTGCCGTCGTCGACGTGGTTTGCTTAAGCTCCCTAGCATCCTATTGGTGGTTTTTATGTGATGCTGTCATACTCCAAATCAACAAAAATACCTATCACTCTACGGCTGTAATTTCATCAGAGTAAGCTCTTATTAACCGAGCAGGAGGTCTGCATGGGAGAATCTTGACCGAGGTCGTAAGTACAGACCGAACGCAGCGAGGTCTGTACACACGACCGAGGTCAAGATTCTCCCATACAGACCGGCTAAGCTCGGTTAATAAGATGTTTATTATATGGCAAAGACAAGTACAATTTACGTAATTCATTTAATGTAACTGGTTCGTACTGACGTTTTGCTTGCGAACGGCAATGAGCCGAATTTAATTCTTCCGAAGTTTGCCCGTCCTCTTTAGTTTTTTTTTTTTTTGTCATCAGCTTTTTGCCACTTACAGAAATAAATATTGTTAGATGAAAACAGTCAATGATTTTGCTTCTTAGTTTGCAACTTTTCACTTCAAAGCATTACCCGTCTAGATGCCGGTCTAGATGGGGAAATCTGGACCGCGGTCAATATCCAATTCAGCCAATCAAATTCGTGAATTCGTAGTTCCCAGTCCTTGTGAGACACAGCCATATAATATATAGAGGATATTACATGACCCCGCGTGGATATGAATTTTACCTTCGAGTGTTCAACGAGTGAGATGTCGAGTTGAACACAAGAAGATAAAATTCATATCCACAAGCGGGCATGTAATATTCTGTTTATTACATAAACATACTAATCAGGGGCTGATCTAGAGGGAGGGTGCAGGGGGTGCGCACCCCCCCCCCCTCCCCCTGAGAGAAGCCTTCTTCTTCGTATTCCCTTTAAAATTTGTTCACCTCGCCCGTCAGTGACGTCATTCCTTAGAGGTGCACCCTCTCCTAAGAAAAATCCTGAATCCGCCTCTGCTGATGACGACGTTTTTGACGATTTTCCGAAGCTAGATTTCCGAACACTTTCCGAAGATTTTCCAAAATTGTTCCGAAGGTAAGGTGAACGTTTCCGAACATTTTTCGGACATTTTCCGAAGATTTCCGAGGAGGCACCGATGATGTTTCGATCATACAGCAACATATCTAAGTACTTTTCAAGGTATTATGTGACCATAGCAATGGTGATCATTTTAGTAACTATGGCAACACCAATATCCTCACATGTGAAAGATAAAAATAGTATATTCGCTGCGTGCGATGAAGATATGATGTTTTAGTAAAAGGAGAAATCCTGGTATCATAGGTGTCTATGTAATAAATGTAAGTATCCTATCAGAACTTCGTGTTTTACAAGGTTGCAGATGAAATGTGTTTTTTGGTTGCTCTTCCGAAGGACATCAAAATGGCGCCTCGTTTTTCGTTTTTTAAATTGTATTATCAGTCATCTAGCATTTCCAGATTCTTGACTATATTTAATGATTGGTTTGATTTTTAATTCTCAATGGCATGAAAGTTTAAAACCATGGCAGCAATTGTTTATTTCGGTGGGTCACTACTTCTTTTTGGTAGCTGCTGTAAGACACGAGAAAATACATAAAAAATCAAAATTATCAGTTTTGCTATTTATAACACTTGCATCGACGGGACGAAACACTCCAAGAAGATTCTCTTAATACGCACTGACAAATAAAATATTATCGGTTATTTCAGGTTCCCTTATAATATGAACACAGAAGTTTTCTCATAACTTTCTTCCAATATATTCTTTCCCTAGCTGAAGGATTTTGAGGCGAAGAGGAGAAAAGAGCTACAAGAAAAACTTCAACAGTTAAAAGAGAACGAGGATATTCTTAAGAAGAAAATCCAGGACCTGAACAAAGCTGGAATGGAAAACCAGATCGCCAACTTAAACCGTCAACTTGGTGAAGCAAGGAACGAGAAGCGCCAATGGGAAAGAGAAATAAGAGGTCTGAAGGATGAGGTTGCACGGTTGGCCGAGGAACTGAGACTTGCACAAAGACCTTTTTGGAAACGATGGCTCGGAATTGACAGTAAAAAACAATGATAAAGATAAGAGTGACCTTTTGGATTGACTAGACCAGCAAAATGCAGCCTTATGTGAATCATTTCAATAGTTCAATAGTGATATGTTTCACTGTGCGCTGTGAGAATTTAGCTGTGAAAATTTGTTGAGATCCACAGTTAAAAATGTATAACATGTATTGACTGCCATCTTAATAATATTAAAACAAAAAATCTTAAAGAGAGAACGTTATTAACACGAAAACGCAAATATTTAATGCATTGTCCAAGCAACAAACTTAAATCGCAACATTGTTGGGCGCAACATGTTGCCTGCGTTTGGCCACCATGTTGCGACGTGTTGCGATGTGTTACGACATGTTGGGTGTTGACATAAACATCAAGCTTCCTTTTTGGTACTTTACATCGACGTTGTAACGCTGTAAGCGAAGCAACATCCTCTGGAGACCGGCTTGGGAGCAGAGCCAAGGGGCTGATGATTTGTTTTAACATGCACCACATCTCGACCATACAGGTACGTATCGAACCTCTCACAAGCGAAAACAACGGAGAGAAGTTCCTTCTCAATCTGAGCGTAACGACTTTCTGTTGGAGTTAGAGCTCTTGAGGCGAATGCCACTGGTTGACTCTCCTGAAGTAAGGAGGCGTTAAGTCCACTGAGAGACGCGTCACTTTAAATTGTGACTTCCAGATTAGCATCATAAAACTTCAACACTGGAGCATCACAGACAAGATCCTTGATACTTTGAATAGCTTCATCATGAACAGGCAGCCAACACCATATAGCATCCTTAAGCTCCAGTCGCCTCCACGGTTCGCAGACACTAGACAGGTTTGGTAAGAACTTCGCTAGGTAGGTAACCATAACAAGAAATCTTTTCAAAGATGTTACATCTCTCGGGGTACGCATGTCACGTATGGCGCGAACTTTGTTTGGGTCAGTAACGACACCATTTGCTGTGAGTAAATGGCCCATGAATGTGAAGCTTAATCTTCTAAAGATTAAGTGTCAGATTCAACTCAGGGCATCTTTGTGGAAAGGCAATTAAATTCTGATCATGATCCTTCACTGCTTCATCTACTGTCTCCAAATCCACAAACCAGGAAATCGTCAGCGATTACTTCAACTCCTGGGAGACCCTCAATTGCTTCATGCATCTTTCGCTGCCATATTTCAGGCGCAGAACTTATGCCGAATGGTATCCTCAGCCAACGAAAACGGCCAAAAGGGGTGTTAAGTGTGGTTAAGTTGCTAGCGTTCTCAGTTAGTTTCACCTGCCAAAAACCACTTTTGGCATCTAGAACACTGAAAACCTTGGCATTGGTGAGACGAGAAGTGACATCTTCTACTGTCGCTAAGGGGTAGTGAGAGCACTTAATGGCAGTGTTCAAATCTCTGGGATCCAAACAAATACGGACTGATCCATCCTTCTTGGGAACTGCCAGGACACTGGATACCCAGTCAGTTGGCTCAGTAACAGGAGTTATTATCTTGTCAGCACCCATCTGGTCAAGCTCTGTCTTCATTGCTTCTTTCTTGGGAACAGGCACTCTTCGTGAGGGATGAACTACAGGTTGAACATTCTTGTTGAGCTGAATGTTGTATTCTCCAGGCAAACAGCCGATACCATGAAACACATCAGGAAAAGGACTAAGTACAGGATCATTTGTGACATTCTCAGAAACTGCTGACTCTATCTTTGGAGCTGCAACTACATTATTGACAGGGCACCAAAATCTTCACAAGACCCATGCCTTGCAATGACTTCAAACCAAGCAAAGGTGTAACTTCTTGATCAACAATAACAAAGTTAAGTTCATGCTTGTTACCTTTATGTTCCACTTTCAGCCGTGCAGAACCAAGAGCTCTTCGCTTCGAGTGATCGTGCATAACCACTGTGATTTCCTTGGGAACAATGTTAGTTTTACTGAAATCTTTTGTTGTCCTGATGTAATCCTGCAGTGGCAAGATATTTGCAGAAGAACCAGTGTCAATTTGAAATGTTACGGATGCTGAACCATTCAAAGTGAGCGAAACAAGAGCTTGATCTTTACCTCTGATACTATGGATGTAAAAGACTTCTTCCTGTTCAGCCATATGAACTTTTGCATCTTCAGACTTGCTCCGACACTTGACTGCAAATTGGTCTTCTTTGCCACACTTGTTACATTTCTGACCTGAAACTGGACACAATTTCCTTTCCAATGCATGTGTACTACCACAAAACAGACACTCTTTAATCTTGCGAGGGTCCTTGGTGGGAGGTTTGCGATGCGAACTTTTCCCGCGCTTGAATTTCGACCTTTGCCCCACTGCATTAAAATCTTCGTTAACTGAAAATTCTTCTGAGATCTCTGTCGCTCGCGAGTGAGTAACTTGATAGTTTCGATGGCTTTATCTAGGTCGAGGTCTGACTTTCCAAGAAGCTTTGGCAAACTCTGTCATCCTTTACACCAAGAATTAGCCGGTCGCGAATGAGCGATTCACGCAGCGCACCAAACCCACATGACTCCTTGTGCTTCATCAATGCAGTTATGTAATTATCAAGCGATTCATTAGACAATTGCGCACGTTTGACGAAAACATATCTTTCATAGGTTTCGT
>JAHPZR010008624.1:0-12500 GCA_019787425.1 Platygyra sinensis | reverse complement strand
CGCCTGTTCTGCAGGCTAATAGAAACACGAAGTACATGTTTTCTATTTCTTTTACAAAACACCGAGACGAGAAAAAGGAAAACAACTTCGATAATCAAAATGTAAATTCTCTTTGCTCGCACCATCACTACGTCAACAGCGCGCTAGTTCTGTGTCTCCATCGAGTTACACAAACACGATTATTAACAAATCAGCGCGTGTGCTTTCTTAGGACTGTTTTCTAATTAATAATATCAAAAAATTTCACCGTCCCGCTTTTGAATTATAAGATCCCTAAAGTTGCAATTAAGGTCTTTTAAGCAGGTCATACTGTAGCTATGGTAACCTATTGCGTCACGAAAATGATAACGATGTGTTAAACAACGATTGGGCAGTCTTTTGATACCATGATCGTAGCATCAAGTGCTAAACAATGGTTATGACGACACATCAAATTCTCAGTGCTGTAAACTGTTTTAATCCACTTTCAATGTTGATTATAGATTCACTTTGAATTCATATTAAGGTGATTCCTCAGAAATAAAAGTTACCGATGGATTTTTTTTAAAACTTTCCCTGAATGTTCTCTAACAAGCACTGTTTCGAAAAATACAATAAAAATGATAGGTCACCATTCTCGTTTAAGAGATGTGATGGGCCAATCTTACCTCATTCGTGCCTGTATTCGTGCTAATCACGCGCATTATTCTGTGGCCCACGTTACATTTTGCGGTAGCTCGAAACATAGTTTATAAAAGTAATACTCGATAAAAAAAACTTGGCAGGTAGAAAGTGTAGAGCATATAGAACAATATCATGTAAAATTTGTGGAAACATCACACTATTTGAAACGACGTGGACGTAAAGCATTCGTAGAGTCGTTATATTTGCGGCCATAATTTGCATCACAGAGTAACGGTTTCGTGCCCTCTTTCACCTATATCTTTTTTTCCTTCCGATAATTTTTTTTAGTTTTCTTTTAAATCAAGGAGGACAATATGCACGCTATTATTATGCAATAAAAAGTATAGGTCACCATGCTCGTTTAAAAGAAAACGAACATTTATTTTGCTTTCGATCGAGCTTAGCTTCAGGGAAATTTCTTTTGTTGTGTACGTGCACGCGCTAATTTGCGCGCGCTAGTGAAGCAAAAATCGTGCGCAGTAGGGATGCGCAATGCAATACTGAGGAATCACCTTAAGGTGGCTCCCTACAGTATTAACAGTATCTACACCTGAAGAAGGATAAAGAACTGAAAAAGGAATTATTTGTTTCAACTTTGGGTTTAAGCCCTGGCATTCACAGTGAAGATTAGCCACACATCAGAGATTTCGCTTTCGTTCATATGAGTATGTTGCAGACTGTTGCCATGGCAACAAGCAATCGTAAAGATGACCATTTTTTGCTCTCCTCCATCTGTTTGCTTCCTTTTCAAGAGTTAGCCTCGGTGAAATATCTTGAAACTCGACAGTCTTGTGAAAACGATCTCGGACAATACGTTAATTTGAAAAAATAAAAAATTCATCTAGAGGATTCTTAAAAATCGTTCAATTTCATATTTTTGATTTAAATAAAAATCCTTACATAAAATTTTGTCCAAAAATTATATTGTGAAGTAGGCATCTATATTATGAAGTATACAAACTTTCACAAAATTTCACCGAAGAAACACGAGAAAAGTGAGCGTTTTTTCTTTGTTTGTGACGTCATAAAATTTGGAGACGACCACGCGCGCATGCGCATCAATAACCCTCAGCGTCATCGGCGCGTTTGAGAAGGAGAAGAATCGTGTTGATCTTGTATGTCCCATCTTAAAGCTACTTTTGTCAATATTGCGACACATTTTTCGAGATAAAAATTTAGAATAAGGAATTCTTACCCCATGGATCGGATGTAGCATCTTGTAAATGAGCAATGACGGCTGCTAAAATTTGATTGTTGTTTACTGTGTTTTGCTATTTTCTATTTTCGAAGCGTCAGTTCGTGCTCCGCGAGCTCGTCAGACGACTAAACTTGTAGGGGAGTCACATCCTGACTCATATCTTGGCTTTTGTGTCTGCTCCACAAACAATGCCAAAGTGGTAATATATACTTCCTTGCTTTGCTCCGCTCAATGATCGTGGCGATCGAACAAATCAGCTTCATTGGTTGGAACCTGCATATCTCGTACATTTCACTTTTAAATCAAGCAGGGAAAACTTTGGGCGCCATATTTGTCGGCATTTTACTGCGTGATTCTGTGCGCGATTTTGGCGTAGAGTTTGAAAGTTCGTGTCATCGCGAGATTTTCGAAATCAGCTCGCGCGCGGTCAAAAAACTATAGGGAGCCACCTTAATTCTTGGAGGATTCTTAGAAGATTAACTGACGTCGGTTTGTTAAATTACCTTTCGATTTTTGTCATAAACAATCCATCCGCAACAGCCCTGAGAGGAAGAGTAATATGGGTTGCTTCCACAGCACCGATACGGCTTTTGATAAACAGTTCCTCAGCAGCAGACTTTAGAGGGAGGGTTATATGGCTTCCTTCCACAGCACGGACACGGCTTTGGATAAACATTTCCACTGTGGCAGACTTGTGAGGAAGAGTGATATGGCTTGTTACCACAGCACTGGCAAGACCAACAATAAGCCTCAACGACTGAGAGAGAAGAAATAAATGTAAAGACGTAATGCTAAGAAGCTATCAGTAAAGCCAAGGTTCGATTCACCTTAAACAAATGAGCTACTTTAACTCATCTCATCTCATCCAGGTTACCTCCCAGCCTGCTTGCCATATTATTTTTGACGGGTATTTCAGCATGCATATTCACCCTGTGAAATTATCGATGGGAACATTCAACTTGGAGCTGCTTTCTTGACCGAAAACTGGATTTACCGCTAAACAGTTTTAAAACAAAAGCCAATGCATTTTGCAACGCGCGACCGATGTCGTTGTCAAGTTGTTTACAAAATTTTACACTGCAAGAGAATCGAGTGACCGCCAAACTTTCGACTGGATGAATTCAATCAAATTCAAAGCTTGTCTCTGCCAAACACTGGACGTATCAAACTCTAAACGAATACTCAATGCCTCTGTTATGATTTTGCCGATCGAAACTGAAATGTAAGCTGCTAAATTAATCAACCTTATTTGCCATGCAGACGTTGTTGTCAAATTCTTCGTAGTTTTTTTTTCGCCGCAAGAGAAGGGAATAACCGTCAAACTGTCCATGGGAATAATGAATCAAATCCAAAACTACCTTTGAGGGTGAACATACGACGTGTTTGACTCTAAACGAATGAGTAAATACATACGTTGTGATTTCGCCGAATGAAAAATAAAACTAAGTTCACCGCGCGGTCCATTTACTGTTGTGGTTTTCAGTTCCAAGTTCTTTGCGAAATTTTTTCCTTGCCACAAATTCCAAAGACCGTCCAACTGTCGATGGGAAAAATTGAGCCAAATGTGGAGCTGACCTTTTAGCCGAGCATTGAGCGCATTGAACTCCAATATCGAATGAGACGATTTCTTTGCTGTGAGTTTTGCCGATCCACAACGGGAGTTTTACAAATTCCACTCCCTACTGGGCTCAGTAGGTGAGCTCAGTGAAGACAAACTATAACTCTCCAGCCACTCCCTTCAATCATATCTCTGGAATCTGCTAAAATCTAGCAGGCACGTGACGAGCCATAACCAGGGTACCGGTACGTTCTCGAAGTAGAGAGAGGACCCTGGGAACGAGGTTGGCATAATCCCGTATTTGTAACACCTGTATGCTTTGCTTTGCACTGACACAGTGAGGACAAATGACATTGAGGATCAACGTCAGGCCGGGAGAGAATGGTAAGAAAACTGACCACTTGACCCAACATAAGAAGCACGGTGACAGCAAGGATACAAGAAAACTGAGCATGGTGATTCCTTTTGAAGTCCGAATTCTATAAAAAAAGATAGCGCCGATTACCAGCATACCTTATTAAAGAACAAAACTTCTTTCCAAAACAGTAAGTATCTGACTTCCTAGGGGCTTCTCTCTCTATCCTCCCAACCATTTAACTTGTACTTCACAAGGGTAAACTGACGATAAACTGACTGAAGTGAATATGAAAAGATAACACAAATATAGAGGGAAAGAAATTTACATAAGAAAC
Source organism: Platygyra sinensis (assembly GCA_019787425.1). Lineage (NCBI taxonomy): Eukaryota > Metazoa > Cnidaria > Anthozoa > Scleractinia > Merulinidae > Platygyra > Platygyra sinensis. Next base: position 8,389 of record JAHPZR010008624.1, on the reverse strand, counting down.
GAGGAATATTAGAAACCATTAACATACAAAACAGTGAATTTAAAAAGACTAAGGAAAACGAAATAGCCGCAACATAAAGAACCAAAAGAATAGGAATGAAAATGAGAATTATCACTTGCTTAAGAGATCGGGCAAGAGGCAGTATTTTTATCTTTTAGAATTTTATCAGTCCATCAACCCAGGAAAACCGATGCCTTCATGGATGATTTCAGCGGTGTTACTTCTCCTGGTTTATCCTGTTACCGTTGCTTTTTGCACTATTTCTTAACAAGGTCAGTGGACTTTAAAGGGGCTCAGTCACGGTTAAGGTGGCCGAACACAGTTTTCGCGCGTGCTTTTGCTGATGTAATATTTAGCACGTGCACAAGGATTTCAAAGAACAAACATGCCGTCAGTAGAGCAATCATTTTATTTACTCAACACCCGCATTATCTGTGTTATTTTTCTCTATAATTGAACGCAGTGTATTGATGGCTTTAGTCTTTTATTACAAAGATATGTTAGGAAGGTAACGATGCAAAGAACCCAGCAATTTTCAGCTTTTGTTTGTTACCAAAAGAACCCAGTTAAATACAACGCATGCGCAGTTGCTCGAAAAATTGAGACCGATTGCTTTAGCAGAAACATGCCGATTTCTAACGATCCAGTCGTTAGAATTTCAAGAAATTTGGCAGAAAAATAGATCAGAGACCACGTGAATGATCTATCAAAAATAGTCTGAATTTTGACATAGGGAATTTTTAATAATACAGAAAACGATTGACGGCGAATTACGAAAATCGCCTATGTCAAAATTTTATTAGAACCGTGTCGACAGAAGGGATTTAATGTCAATTTTTAGTGTGCAAAATATGAAAACAATCTAACGAGTGGATTTTTTTAAAATAAACAAAAACCATTATTTAACCCTTCTTTTTAACCAGCCTTGTTGCCATGGCAACAGCACACACCCTAGTCAAAATGCGAGAATACATATTTCTGTGGTTAACCTCGACTCTTGCAAAAAATGGGCGCCAAAGCATAAATAGTTTAAAAGTTATGGTGAATTAGGCATAGGCACTTGAAAACTGTGTTCGGCTACCTTAAACGGTTTGAAAAGTTTAGCTAAACTTTTCAAATTCGTTGTTAATTTGCAATCCGTGTCAATCTTCACCATCCTTGTTCCTTTATGGTTTATTATTATCTCCGTGATGTTTTTATACCTTTATAAAGTGTTATTTTCAGGTTTCCTTCAATTTAACGGTAATTTTTTTCGATGCTCAAAATAACTCAAAATGCGTGACTTTAACTTAACCTATGGATTAAAACCTCAGGTCAGGGGCATCAAAATTTCCACTGTTGCCACACTGTTCACAGACGATCCATTTTGCAAGTGGAGTTGCCCATAACCACTTTGATTACTTTTTCTACGTCTCTTTCCAGGCCTCTGGTCAAAATGACTCCCTTTGCCCAGCTAGCTTCCTTGAAACTTCATAAAACAGCTTAAAGTCAACAAATATTGCAAACAACACCTAATAGCTCCGCAATCCCGAACTTCTTTTTGTCGAGGAGATTCCTGTTCTCTAGAAGATAACATATCTGTGTCTTCTATTCCTGTGATTTGATGAACTTCCTAGCATAAGATAAATTCCTGGAGTGCCTCAGGCTCCCGAGCATTTAGGAAAGTCGGGAAATGTTTTCCTCCTTACACGGGCCTCTACTCTGACAGTCTAACTTATTTGAAAAGGTTCATTCAAAGACTTCTGAGGTCAGGTCTTGTTTGCTATCATTGGTTGCCAACAGACGTTCATGCACGCTGTCAACATTTTGCCGGGGGAGGCAGTTTTCTGAAAACTTTGAACCATGACATATTGGCTGTAGTTTGGCCAAATGTCTAGAATGGGAAGTTTCATTTGGTCACAAAGAGGTTTCTACTAGACAACTACATGATGTCTCCCTTGAAAGAAAGGCCAATTGCAAATTATGAATTTTCTAAGAGATATAATGATTTTCTCCTGTGTGCTATGAAAGCTATGTTTGCTTCAATTAAAGCTATGCTGCTTCAATTAAGGAATGAAGATCGATTAACCCACCTAATTGGCCATGTAAGTTACTCGCCTAAAGAGGTGGGGAGAGACTCTCATATAAAAGTACGGGGAAACTCGTCGCACCCGCAAGGAGTTAAAAAAGCTGTTTTGGTGCCTCTCACTAGGGTGTTCAGCCTCAAAAGATCCACGGAAGGAAAAAAAACAAGGGATAATATTGCTATAGAACTGGTAACTCTTACGCGTAAAAATATCAAGCTACGCTCAAAAAAGCAGGCTCTTGGTGTCTCTTATAGGTTCGTTTCAAAATTTCCAACGAGCATCGACGAGATCTCGAGTTAAATATGAAAAAAGCCTAAAGCAACTTTAGCACTGTTTTTGTTTTCGTAAGCTGCGATGAAAAAGACTGTTAATGCGTCGTACGTTTCGTAGGACAGTTCGGTTTCTTCTGTGGTTATCCTAAGTTTAGTATAGGTTTCGAGTTCAATTTGGAATTAATTTGCACGAGTGAGTTTTTCAAAACGCTGCAATTCAACGAGCCGCTCCGGCTCCAAATTGAAAGAGAAAAAGTGGCGATAGATGTTTCTTGAAGCCATTATTATTGTTATTATTATTATTATTTTTTTTTTTTTTTTTTTGCGTTCGAGAAACAGAGTTTCCGTACAAATTTTTGTCATTGTTGTACATGATATCATTGGACGACAAAATTTATTTTTGTCTTTCTGCCAATCATAATCCAAAATTACGATGTGTAATTTGCACCGGTGTTACACTTTTTGCACTGGTGTTACACTTGAACTGCACTGCTCTCAGCCAATCAGAATCGAGAAATTTTTTCATGTGTATTATTACTTCAGAAATTAGTCTTGTCATTTCATTAGGCGCTTTAACTGCCGACAAGAATTGCATTTTAACATGCCCTAAAGTCGTTTCTCGAAAAGTACTGAACGGCCAAAAGGGAAAGAGATCTCTTTAGAAAGCCCTTTCAAAGCGCCAGACAGTTAGAATTAAGGCCCTGATACACGATGCAACATTGCGTGCAATATTACGCGCAACATCCGTCACTCGACGTGGCTACACGGTTGCAACATTTCGTGCAACATTACGTGCAATACTTGATCAGCGGTTACCAAGCTCTCATGCGATGATGTTTACATCACGCAATCCAAAATGGCGTCGCTTTGCAAAAAAATTAATTGTTTTAAAATTGTTTTAAAATGGGGCGAATCCTTGTTCCATAGTGTAAATTATAAATATCCGTTCAGTTAATTGTACCTTCGTAAAAGCAAATATAAATATATACACAGAAACGAAACGACCTTAGGAAAAAAGATTACTTACCGCTGTAATAGTCAATTAATGAACTTTCCTCCTCTGCAGTCCAAACCATCTTTTTACGTGAAACGTACCACGGGCGAAAATTAGGTCAGCGGTTAAATTTGAATGTGAGATTTGATTGGCTGAACACTGAGATTTGCGTCACACTATTGCACGAAATGCTGCAGATGGTGGATACACGAAGAAATTTGTTGCGCGCAACAAATTTTGGGGAGGATACACGATGCAATTCAGCCATTGCACGCAATATTGCACCGTGTATCCGGACCTTTATTCTTCCTCTGACCTAATGAAATGCTCTTCGAAAATCCACGCACAAGTTTTTGCATATTTGATTAGTTGTTAAAATTAAACCTCAGTATTATTACGTCATTTAAATTGGCCAATCAGGTGTCTTTCCGGAAAGATCCTCGCAGTTTGACCACGCGCTCCCACGCGCTAAATTTAGACTGAAAAAGATAATCATTGTAAGAGGCCATGTATGGGGGGATGTGTTCAGAGCCTCATGGTCATGCAGTAATATTCAACAGAGGGTAATCATTCTTTCGTGTGCTTTCCTACATAAAGCCCATAAAAAATCTATATTCATTTTCACCCAAACCTTGTTTTTATTAGTCCCACTGCTTTGACAAAACTAACTACAATTATGAGGTTAACAAGAACCTCAGCTTCATCGTTAAAACATTCTCCAGAAAATGTCTGCAGTTGTCAGCTGAATTTACCCAGGCACCGCCTCTTAACGAAATAAAAAAGAAGTTGCTCTTGGCATTGGCTCATCGCAGTGGCTCCGGAAATCCGCCGTTGCAGCGGCCTTTAACTGTGACATGTGGGTATCGTTTATAGCAACATTCCTAATAAGTAAAACCAATAAGGCAATTTTAGAACAATGCTGTAACCAAAATCATAAAGCTAAAAACAACGGTATTTACACTCAACAATAACAACAGTTCTGGTTGCTCAAAATTACCGGAAGAGGCTTGAAAATTCTAAACACACAAATCTTAAAATGACGATAACGCTCTACGCACTTGAATAAAAGTAAGGCTGAGTCCAAGAAAATACATAATTCTTAAGAACTCTTGCAACTACACAGCGATTCATGGATCGAACTTCGAAGGCACAATGATGAGAGTCCAGTTAAATTGTTGCCCCACACCTATTCCCACGACCTGCAGTTGTTCTTCAACTTTTGGTATGAACCTTTGACACAAACATAAATGGTTTTTCTTTGAAAGACTTACGTTCCAATCTGGGTTGTACCCCTGTGTACCACAGCACACTGCATTAGGTGGTCTGTGTGAGACGTATCCCCTGCAGCACATCTGTAGAAAGTGATAATTAGAGAAACCCAACTAGCATTTGAAAATAAAGAAATCAGAGTAACTTTATTCCAGTTTTTTTTTTACCTTAGGCATAATGCAGGATATGTTTATGTTTATGTCAGGTTATACATATTTTTATTCTTACTTAACATAACTTAAACTTCCAAAAGCAACGACCCCCGTTACTCTCGGAAAAAAGCAGCCTTTGGGACTCGATATTTTCGGAGCATCGTTACTTCCGAGGGGTTTTTATACTCCGTGGGGAGCAAAAAGTGTTATGTAAAGTTGGTACGACTGGTTTCTTTTTCCAGTTTAAATCTATAATTCTCCACATGGGTGAGCTCTCCATGTTTAGACTGTGTTGTCAGTGGTCGGCAGCAAAGCTAGTGACTTACTGCTATGTTAGTCTGCTGTGATAGTACCTAAGTGCGCTGATGGAGTTTTCAATTGAAATTTGAAGAAGGTAAAATAAGTTTAAGTCTACCTATAGCCAAGTAACTCATCAGGCCAGAGCTTATTCCGGTTTCTGTAGCATGAGAGCGACTAGGAGTAATTCTACTCCCTCCTGGTTGAGATGCTTGTCCTTCGCAGGGTTACCCCCAGCATTAAATTCGCTGGTACCCATTTATACACCTGGGTGCATGGAGAGAGGCACTGTGAGAGCAAAATGTCATGCCCAAGAACACAACAGAATGTCCCAAGCCAAAGCTCGAACCCGGTCCGTTCGCTACGGAGTCGAGCACACTAACCATGAGGCCACTACACCTCCCAAAAAAATTTGAGGAGGGTATTATTTCAACAGGCTCCTGTTGAAAATGATACTACCACGCTTGAAAGTTTTCCAAATTGCTTCCCTGTTACTTGTTGAACATTAAACAACATTTTTCATTTTAGACAACATGTTTCGACATGTCCATGTCATGTTCAACGGGCATTTCAATTTTCACTGTATGCATGATTACATTACAGAATTAAGCCAAAAAATTAACGTTAACAATTTGAATATTGAAGTACACTGGGAACGAAGGCTGCGAGCGAGTGCCAACAGTAGTTGAAACAGATTTTTAAAAATTAAATAAAATAAACGGAAAATGAAAATAACTAAAACTGAAGAAAGAAACTAATTTAAGTGCCTCAGCTGTTGGTTTAGAGTTGGAATTTCTCACTTAATATACAGTGCCTCTTTTACCTAAACTTGAAAACTTGAGGTGGCAGAATCTGGCATCGTGAAGGACCGATTTTGTTTTAACGTGGCGCAACGTTAACTGATAAAGCCAGAATTGACATTTTCACTCCCGATATTATTGTAAGCTACTTAACTTACAATAGCCCTTTTCACGGTTACCTTTGCTCATTTGCATTACAATAAAATTTAGCATGTATGCGAGGCAATTTCGGGCTGTTTTGCAGTTTTAGCCCGAAATTGCCTCGCATCCACGTTGGATTACATTGTAATGCAAATGAGAAAAACTAACCGTGAAAAGGCTATTAAGGTCATACTGTTGCTATGGTAACCTATTGCGTTACGAAAATGATAACAATGTGATAACCAAAGATTGGGCAGTCTTTTGATACCATGATTGTAGCGTCAAGTGTTAAGAATGGCTATGACGACTCATCAAATTCTAAGTGCTAGAGACTGTTTTGAGCCATGTTAAAACTTGATCATAGATTCACTTTGAATTCATATTAATTCTTAGAGGATTCTTAGAGGATTTGGGAACTGACGTCGGTTTGATAAATTACCTTTCGATATCTGTCATAAACTGCAGTTCCTCCGCAGCAACCCTGAGAGGAAGGGTTATATGGCTTGCCACCGCAGCACGAACACGGCTTTGGATAAAGAGTTCCTCCGCAGCAGACTTTAGAGGAAGGGTTAAATGGCCTGCCACCACAGCACGAACACGGCTTTGGATAAACAGTTCCTCCGCAGCAGACTTTAGAGGAAGGGTTATATGGCCTGCCACCACAGCACGAACACGGCTTTGGATAAACTTTTCCGCCACAGCAGACTTTTAAGGAAGGGAAATATAGCTTGCCACCACAGTATGACCAGTAAGCCTCAACGCCTGCAGGAGAAGAGATAAATGTAAAGATATAAGGCTATTAAGCTGTTAGTAATGCCAAGGTTCCGATTCAACTTAAACTAGTGAGCTGCTTTAACTCATCTCATTCATACGTAGTTGCAGAAACGGGAGAGGACTGGGTGAGAGTACGGTTGTTTTACGTTTGTTTGAAAAACTAAGATATTCAAATGAAAGATCAACTAAATTTGAGAGTCTTTATCATGAATAGAGGTATTTGGAAGAGGAAAATGGCAAAATGGTAGCTCTTGAAATATGACCCAAAAGAGAGAGTTTGACCGGTATTTCAGCACAAATATTCACCCTCCTAGAGTTCTGCAGTACGCTTTGTCGGAAAAACACCTAGTGGCATAATCCAGCATTTGTAAGACCTGTTTGCTGGACCTTTCACTGGCATAGTGAGAAGAAATGATTTTGATAGCCAAGGTCAGGCCGGGAGCGAATGGAAAGAAAACTGCCCACTTACCCAACATATAAGAAAGCATCCGGTGGCAGCACGGATGCGAGGAAAACTGAGCCAATAGGTGGTTCTTTTGAAGTCCCAAATTCTAAAAAAAGGATAAACGCCGATGACTAGCATAGCTTATCTTAAACAAAACTCTTTCCAAAAACAGTGGGTATCTGACTTTCCTTGAGGTTTCCTTTCTCTCATCCATCAACCCAACCATCCTTAAGGTGGTTAGTTCGGATTTTTTGAGTAATTGTATACCGTTTCACATCTATTGCGAGAGACGAGATCACCACCATGAATCAGTGAACACGCGGCAACCGAGACGTGCTGGTGTACTAGAAAAGATGGGGTTCATTTCACCAGAATCTGAGTTCCATAGCAAAGAAATGACGCCATGTCATGTTTCACACAGGACCGACCGGATTGATTATGGTGGTTGATTGTTTAATTTTGACCGGATTGATAACGGTGTCTCTCAGAGTTGAAAGGTATCGTTACTCAAAATTCCACCAGAGAGCCACCTTTACATAAACGCAATGCAGGTCTACTTTTGTTCCGAGAAACGATGCATGACATCAAAACAAAAGATAAAAGAACAAAATAAAACCTGTTTTATCACTAGAATATAAGCAGACCACTAACTGCATTACTAGTTAAATTTGCTGTTAATTAACTGTTCTGAATCATATATTTACTACGCCTCCTAGCGCAGACGTTCTTTGGCTTGTCACGAGTTCCTCCCCACGAACGTCTGCTCAACAGACCGGTCACATCCGTTCGTTGACGGTTAGCCAATCATAGCTTCTCTGCCAATCTGGGCCAAGCTGGACTTTGACCGACTTTGACCCAACGCTTCAAAACGAGAAATTTGTGCCGCAAAATGTTTAAAATTTTCACTTACATAAGAGTTCCACCAGCAACTGCAGACGCCCATATTATTTTAGAAGTACGGGCAACTGATAAGATCCACATTGAGGACCGGTGCGGTCTTGCCAGAGCTAAGTCAAACAATGGGATATCCAACACGCAAAACAGTGAACTGATTCGCACGTAAACAACTACATTTTAATTATGTGGTGCCAGAAGGGACAAAAGGAGCAATAAACCTTTTCATCGAACTCGAGAAACACAAGCTCACCAATTGTGGAGAAACTAAAAACCCCTACAGAA
>JAHPZR010008623.1:5000-10293 GCA_019787425.1 Platygyra sinensis | reverse complement strand
TTCTGAAGCCCAGGTTGGGAAGGTCTCCCATACAAAGGCTTTATGAGTTTGTATACAGCTCACTTTTGTTTAAATCAACGGTATCAGCACATAGTAAACCACTATAAAAGAAAAAAAAAAGATCTACAAAATTGAAAACTCATTTGACTGTTTGTTACGTCGCTCAATAAATTTTCATGCTAAAAATAGTTCTAATATCATATTTAGATCAGTTCGAAAATAGTTCAGCTTTTGTAAGTTGCCCTTTTTGGATGGATGGCCGCTCTTTGTATAATTTTGGTAGATTTTTATTATTAGCATTGTTGACAAGTCTTCCACTGATGAAAATACAACGTCTAAAGAAATGTACAAGTGAAACAAAGTTGACAAGACATATATATTTGTCACTTTCAAGTAATATATCAAACACGAGAGACAGTGTTCCATTCATCGGGTTATTCAAACACTGAGAAGAGACGAAAATACGACGAGCAGCGGAGTATTTTTGACGAAATTCGAGGTGTTTGGATAGCCAATGAAACACTGTCTCTCGAGTGTTTGATATATCTTCCTAATCGAAACAAAAACTAAGGGGTAAACGGAAAAGTAAGCTAATTGAGACCAGATATCGAAACCTCCTTCACGGTTGTAATTTCCCTTGTTCTAAGTTGATGAATTGCTAGTAAGTTTGAGAAGGAAGATTCTAGAGTTGGGGTACTTCTATGTTTGTCTTATTTACAGTTAGGTAACGTTCTTTGTTCGAAAGTATCATAGTATCATATTTTAGGTCAACCATGTTAAAAGACTTACTTTAACAAGGTGTCATGATTTAAGGTGATACACAAGTGCTAGTCGTATCCCAAATTCAGTGAACCCACTAATTACTAGACAATTTATGATAGATTTTTTTACAAAAAAAGGAAAAATACCGTGCAACAGTTAATTACCATGAATCCAAAAAGGCGTACTTACTTCAAATCAAGTCTGAATGACCTACCTTGCTAAATATTTAAGTCATAGTTTACAACTTATCTTTCTAATTTGTGACCTTTAAAAAAGTAGGCTTTGAAAATATAAACCACAAATAATCAAGGATGGCGTTGGATGAAAAAGATGGAGACGATGAAATTTGCGCTAAATTGTTTAAGGTCTTTAAGGTCAAAAAGAAATTCTAGTACTCAATCAAGAAACCTAAGTCTAGAATTTGTGATCAGGTTCTTACTATCGACTGAGTGAAATGGTTATAGCAATATGTAAGTGGGATTCACATTTGATACTTGTTATAAGATTTAAGTTACACCTCGCTTTATTAGCACACAATCATTCATTAAATCTAAATCTAAATTTAGTCCAGGTTATCAACACATCTTGAAATACGGAATTCTCTGTTGATCCAGTACTTGTTGCAATGTTTGCATTCTTCTTAGGAACACTGCAATTAGCGTCAAATTACTGATACGTCACGTAAAACACCAATCACCGACTCCAAAAGCTCGATGGAATCGGATGATAAAAAGACGTCGTGATGCCACGCGCGCGAGCAATTCTGGTCTCAATTAGCTCTAAAGAAGGCCTTTACTTTTCAGCTTAGCGGCTTACCTCTTATCAGAATATTAATGGAGAAGGTAAAGATGGGATTCGCTGGAAGACGTCGATCTATCGCAGGGAACATCAGCTCGACGTCCAGTGAAACGTCCTCTCGCAGCGGGGATTCATCTCCTGTGATAGAAAATACTTCGAATGAGGTGGAAAGTCAAATAAGCGATATGGCGGACATCGCAAAAAGACGGCGGCAGGGTAGAAGCCATTCTGTCCCACACGTGAGGCGACTGAACTTCTCTGCAGCAGATGAGACATTTCACTTCACTTTCAGCACCAAACTAGATGCTTCAAGCTTCCAGGAACTGCCGACTACAACTCTTTGTTCAACGGAACTTTGACTTTGAGGAACCCGGAGCATGGATCCTATTTAAGGAAGGCCGTTACTTCCTTTCTCATAAATATATTCAGATCTGCACAAGTTGAGTCAACTGTGCTAAATTGACTACGTCATCGTGATGTTAGAATTGGCCAGCATCTCTGTTTCCCTCAGCGTCAAGACATTTATTGTGAAAGCAGTTTTTCAAGCAAACAAACAAGATTGTTATGACCTCGTTAGACTGCAACCACCACATTGTCTGGCGGGGTGCGAACAATTATTGGCAAAGACGAAATACTTGCTGGTGCGATGAAACCCTTTTGTAAATATAGTTCTGCTATGCTGTATCTTAGTGGAATTTAGTAAGGCAAGGTTTGATTCGAACTTATGAAGTATACAATGATTTTCTTGTCTTTGGCGAATACGTTTTGTTTTGGGTAGCGTAGCCTGGCTCAGTTATGTATGCTATGCATTCTAGACAAACAGTAAATAGTGTTTAACTTAGCGTTCGTCAACTGCGAAACTCCCGTTGGGACATTACTAGAGTAATTATCGAACCAGATATCGTTTCAAAAATGCTTGTCTAATGTGATCATTGGCGGCCGGCTGTTTGTGTGGAATTGTAATATAACGGTTATAAACTCTTCGTGTCTGATATTATTTATGAGTTGGACTGAGAAACATAAAACAGACCATGGCAATTGATATGGATCTTACTTCGAAATTTCCTTCACTTTCTCCACTTTCTTCAATAACCTTGGTCTGCCACAGTAATTGAATATTCCACATTTTGCTTATCACCTTGACATTGATTGGGATGCTGACAATTATTTAGTTATTAGAGAAATCTATTGTTTCGCTTCTGAAGAGATACCAATGTTCTTTCAGTAAAATGAGAGTCTCTTGTAATTATTAATAAAACACCAAAGTAAGTTAACGTCTCTGATACGGTTTTTATTTCTATATAGTTCAGGACTCGGTATCTCTGTGTTATCGTTGATAATTTTGCATCTTTGGTGTGGTATGTGTGATATCGTCTGGTATTTTTATGATCTTTAACCTGGTTGCCGCAAGAGTCAAACGTCGAATTAATAAATGTGGTTGCACAGATTTCAATTCAAATGTCTTTAATTTAAGCCCTTGCATGAGACCATTCTGATAAGAAAATTTACGCCACACTTTTTCTGTGGTAGTGTACAGGTTAGAAGAGTGGATGAAAGCCTGTTGTCCGGCCATTCAAGTCAAAAATTCATGTTTTGGCTGAAAAGGTTTTTAGGCAGTGTTGTCTTTTTTTAGACAGTTTTCGTTACAAAAATTTTAACATTTATTTATTTTGAAAATGGAGCTCTTGATAGTTGACCTTGTGGCTAAGCTATCATCAGCGATGCCACTGATCCAGGAAACCTTAAAATCTTTGTCAAAGCAAGCTAGCGTGATTTGTGGTTACCTAGTGTGATTCTGGATTGCGGTCCAGTTGGCCGGATGTACTAAACAGTTTAAGAGAGTGCTACTGGACATCTAATTTAATTACGGCAAGTCCGTTTAGTGTGATAATCCTTTATTCCACCTCTTTCATCTGGCCTCCAGGATTATGGGGGATAAACTTAATACTTTGTTTACGAGCCTACGATAAATACATCCCTTTGACTGGCATAGTGTCAGCTGAAGAATACTTTCCACTTGTGAGGTGAAAACAGTTATTTTAAATTTGTATTACCATTCATATTGCAATACTCCCAGAGTCCCATCAAGGAATTTAAGTAGGTAAGTTCCCAGAATAATGCGTTAAATTGCTTTCAGAGTTACATTGCATAGCATTTTGACTAGGCTGTTTAACAGCTGCTCAGTAATGTTTAGGCTGCAAATATATCACTCCAAACAAGTACATCAATTACACGAACTGTAACACACCGGTTGTTTCTTTAAAATATGATGCACCCATTGATCGTTGTTCGTTTGGGCTTGTAACTTGGCAGTTTTCCTAAGCATTCTTTACACTTTTGTTGTCCATATCATGTTTATTTCTGATCTATAAAAATAACGTTCGTTTGAAACTGCGGCATTCTTCTATAGTCGTCTTCAATCTCAATCATGTTTGGATGCCTGGTTGGCCGTCTCTGTCGTGCAAACCGTTTGTATTTATTGTTTCGTTCAGTACGGCAGTTTCACCATTCTTTCATGAAGGCATTCCTTTTAAAGGTACAAGCTGTCTTAGACGCCCTACCAAGCAACACCAACAGCAAAAGGAAACCAGCAAAAAGCAACCAAGAATATTTATTGCCTTCATCACCTTTTGTGCAAAAAGAAGTTGTTGCTGCTCTTTCCATAGAATTGTAGTACGTGGCTCTACGCTAGGGCATTTTAGGAATAAACATTTAGCGGTAAATTTCTTTAACGACTGATGTTGAAAATAGTTGCCCTTGGTTCCACTTTCATTGTGACAAATATCTTTAACACAGTAACAGCGAATGTGTAGTGTCCGGTTTTGTTTTGTTGTAGTTTATTATGCATGAACACTAATGATGTTAGCTCCAAACAAATCTGTTATCCAATATAAAATATTCCTGCATATGAACATGAAAATAAAAAAAAAATAAAAAAAAATCAGTACGTAGCAGTATCTGGTAATACTTTGGTGTGTGTTTTGAAATTTATAACGGACCTTAATCGTTCGTCACTGCGCTAAGTGAGCATTTTATAACAGTAAGAAATCCCCATGTGTCAATTTTGGGACCATCTATTTCTAAGTGCCTGTTTAAAATCCACTTAATTAGGATGAACGTAAGACGCCCTATGGCTGCCGTTTTTAACGATAACCCTTGTATTTGAGTTTTTATGTCATCATTCAAAATATGTGGGTAGCCGATTTTTCGCGCAAATTTGACTCTTTTGGAAGACTCCATCTTTGCATACACGTCGAAACTTGCTTGGTTAAATAATTCAAGGATGTTCGCGCTCATTGCTACTGTGCATCTCTAGTGGGCACGCTATTCATTAGGACTATTCTTTGTTTTCATGTGACGTCATCATTTTCCAAAATTACAAATAAACAATCCTACGGGCGTTTTAGTGTCATCAGACATAAGACCTTATCAAAACTTAGCGTTTTACGACGTTTAAGCTCGATAGGTTTCCTCGTTTTCTTACAGACGACATTTGAATTTCCAAGTTTATGCGTTGCGTGACATTAAATGGCGGTCCGAGAGGGATCACGCGTGGGTCAAAATAGCAGTTATCGCTTACGTTTTTGGTAACTGAACAGTTCTTGCACTAGAAGAAGTATTACTTTCAATGTCTCAGAACTCTAGAGTAATAATTTTTCGTTTCAGTGGCAAAACTAAGTTACAGATGTCTCTGTTGGTTTCAGGCCGCCATGTTGGTGCCCCTCGGAAGGGC
>JAHPZR010008623.1:0-2500 GCA_019787425.1 Platygyra sinensis | reverse complement strand
TTTTTCAATAATTTCAACTTTTTTAAGTCAAGAAACCGTAATTATTAATCCTTCGTTTAGTCTTCCCAGGATTTTAATTATCCATTTTAATCAAAATTTTCTCCCCAACACTTTGGCAGAACGATAAAACGTCGCCATTTCTTAGTCAAGTTCCAGGCACTGCACACTAATGGCTAATAGTGGGCAATGGCTCAGCCAATCAGATTACAGCATTTGCATTAGTGTACTAGTAGAATTCTACTAAATGCCAATAGTACTGAATCTGACCAGAATCGCCTCGAGTGACTGGAAATCCTAGGAATGCTATGGTCTGTGCCGGATACGCCTTATCTTCAAAACGTGTTTGGTGACCCCCATTTTTTTACGTTTTTAATCAAATCTTATCATTTTCTACTTGCAGTCAAAGTTTAAAAAAAAAATCTTACGTGGGAAGTTTTGAGCGCGAACATCCTTAAGATTCAAAATACCAACTATAGTTGGTATTCGAATTGTAATGTCTGTAGTCATCATTGCTCGGGTAACAAAAGAACTTTCACTTTCCACACTTCATTAACGAGCTTAATTGCTGCGAAGCCACCAGGCTTCACAGGAGACTAATTTCGGTCGTGTTCGTGACCAGTCTGGATTGCCTGCGCCAGAAGCCAGGCTCATTTGAGATGTATTTTGGATGTATCTATATCACCGCATTTGCCTCGATTTCAAGTAATCGAAATCGAGGCTCTTTCGATTCATAAGAATCCTGTTTCGTGTTGAGGGCACGTTTTCGCGGGCGAAGAGTTTGAAAGCAAGTGAAGCATGAAGGTTGTACAAATTCCCATGATTAAAGCCGATTTGTTTCTCAGAATATTTGAATCAATTCCTGGAACTTGGAAACGCTTTGAAACCCTTGTGGAAACGTGGAAACACTTTGGAAACCCCTTACTGTTTACAAATGGTTCGAATAATCTTAGCACACCCGCTTTGAAAGTGTTGAGGGGGAAAAAATATTATCCTAGTAGTTGCGTTTTTCGTAGAATTTGAAATTATTATGCTTTCCACTTAAACTGTTTACTCGTTACAAGACTTTTGGGGCTCAAAATGGCAAATTTTGAGCGATTTTGTGGACTTTGCATTGGCTGTTACTACACGTTATGAGAAGGAGTCAAGGGTGGAAAGATCATTTTTGACCGCTCCAGATCCAGCACCAAGCAGATAAATTTGAATCGCCCCGCTTCCAAATCGAACACCAGATAAACTGAAAGGTTGACGCTTCTTCTCGTAGCATTCAATCGAAGATCCATGTAAAATCCAAGTGCTATACACCAAATAATTGTAGAGAAATGCTCCAAGCGACCAGCATCTGCGGCCGGGAATTCGTGTCATTAAGGACGTGTCACGCTGTTTGCTCACCCTGATTGGATGCATTCTTTAGCATCATCCAATCAGCGTGGAGTAACAGCGTGACTGCGGATAAGTTTTGAGAATGTCACAACGGCATTAAAAACGCAAGTCGTTCGAACGGCGAGTTAACGTTAAATGATTTTCAAGGAGCATTTAAACATCTAACAAGCAGTTTGGCAGTTTAACGGAGGAGCGTCTCAGAGAACATCAATTGAAAACAGCATGGTACAAAATACATTGTTGTCATAATTAATCGTGACGTGATGTGGTCGCGGTCAACGATAATGTGAATACTCGATTGAAGGTTTTCGCATGAGTGAACAGTTTATCGTGTTGACCTCAGCACGTTTTTAGAACAGAAAAGTTTTTAAGCCCATTGGCCTTTGGCAAAATACTCTATGATCTAGTAGCTCATGTTGACTATCCCTCTCTACAATACTTCCTAAGTGACAAAAACATCTTCCACATAAATTCACTCGCAGCACTTTGTGCTTTCCTGTGCAAGGTGGAAAGCCCGAATAACGTCGCAAACATAAGAAGGGTGGAGAAATAGCTTTTTTTCGTCAAACCAATGTAGCATTTACATAGAATAATAAGGTAAATAATACACGTACAATGAAAAAATAAAACGTATATTAACACTTTAGATGATGCTGTGGAAGACCAAAACCGATGAATAGCTTTCGTCGTCACTGCACGTGGAACATTCAATTTCGCGCTAACTAAAATAACAAAGCTGATGCCTGCGAGCTATTGTTTTTCATTTATATTCAGCATGATGAAAACGAAGGAAATTTCATAAGAGGTGATTTTTGGTAGCTGTGAACACAGAACGGATTTTGGGGGGTATTTAAAATATTCAGGTTATGAGCGTGATGATGGTGCAAACAAAATGCAATTGATCGAACTCGAATATGCCTCAAACGGTTCCACATCAGAGCAAAGAAATTAGAAACACAAGTACTACGAAGAAACACAGAACTTGAAAAATGGCAATGCGAGCTTTCGCCTGGAATATGGCGTTAGAAAGGAAAAGGTGAGATCAAGGCCCTGAATGACAAAACACAACTAATTACGTTCGTCAAAGCGGTTGACGGAGTTAGCTGCAAGAGTACAACAG
>JAHPZR010008622.1:0-12678 GCA_019787425.1 Platygyra sinensis | reverse complement strand
TGGAAAGCACGGAGGGAAAAGAGGAAAAAGGACGGAATAGATTATTTCTGCTCTAACTTCGTTCGCCTCCATAGCACCACCCCCCTTTTCAGATCCCCCCCCACGATCACCCTTCCATGACGCCCCTCACATTTCCGTGCCCTTTTCCCCCTGTGTATTCTTATACTTACTTGTACATCTTGCTTCTCTTCCCCTTCTCTTCTCCTCCCTCCCCCATTACCTCCTCCCCCCCATGAGCTTCCCCAATACGAGACACCCCGGGGCGCAGCTCCGCTCAGACCTGGCCCCTTTGAGCTGAAGCGTCCCTCCGGTTCGTCTATTCCTTTCTCACAAGCCAAGTCGCGGCTTTGAAGTGTCTGTACCCCCTACTCCCCCTCAGTACGCACACACCCGGTCGTCAATTGCTAAAACTCCCCAGGTCTCCTCTGTACTGCCAAAATGTTGTGGATAACGGTGTTAACGCTTTCGACCATAGTCACCACGTCCGCTGGTATGCAAGAGAAAAAATTTAACTGCCATTGTGTACAGGCTACGCCATGTCCAAACGCTATCACCGCTCTCCGACAATGGTGCTGCTTCTGAGTGGGGGGCACCAACACAGCGTCTCCCACAAGGCCTCTATTAAACTTTGGGTGAAAACCACTATTTCGAATGCACGCGCGAGCACATTCTGGGCCATGATTGGCTAATTATAATCACCTGAGATTAAGCGCGCGAAACTGCGCGCGGAAAAAACTGGGAGGTGAGTTCAGAGTTCGTAAAGTTCAAAACATCCTCCACGCAAATTTTTTCATGTTTATATTATTAATAAGTAATCATACGGTTTTTCTCGTTCAATTTGGAATTAATTTGCACTTGTGAGTTTTTCAAAAAGCTGAAATTGCAATTTCAACTTTTTGAAAAACTCACTCGTGCAAATTAATTCCAAATTGAACTCGAAACCGTATGATTACCTATACAAACGAGTTAATTATATGTGCCTGCCCAATGCAATTACAGGAAATGGTTTTTAGAATCTCCCAAGTTAAAGAGAATCTTTGCATGGTTTTAATCTAAGCTGATTTGTTCATTAAACAGGAGTTATTTGTCACATGAAGGCCGAGCTTTTAATCACCTGCCTTGATTTTTCCGTACTTCAAGAAACAATTTTAGTGCAAACATGAACAAGTGTCTTAAAAAGAAATTGTATTTTTCAAAATATAATTTTCGCGTCAGTTTTAGAATGATCTCGATGATCATAGAAGTAAACCTGACAACCTCTCTGAAATGGAAACCTGGTTTTGGATTCTTGGCTGGTCTCTTATCATCCTCACGATGGCAAGAAATGGATTTATTGTTTTCCTTGTTTGTAGCAGACGGCAGCTTCGCACCAAAACCAACGCGTTTGTGGTTTCACTGGCAGTGGCGGACTGCTGTGTGGGGATGAGCGTTGTTCCAGCAATCTTCTTCTGTGAGATAGCGAGTGGATGCAACACTCAATCTTATTGGATGACGTATTTAAGGTTGCTCTTTAGCTACGCGTCAGTGACAAACTTGTGCAGCTCAGCACTGGATGAATACATTGCAGTTGTCAAGCCTTTGAAATATTTGAATTTGATGACGCGCCGCCGTGTAATTCAAATTGTTTCCTTATCTTGGAGAATCCAGGTGGCCGTTAGAATGGTTGATGTACTAAACTAGTCTATTTTCAAATCACCCCTTCTTCTTGTCTGGATAAGTGTTGTATTTTCCGGTTCTTCCCTGCTTTGTTTTGATAATCGGTTTGATGTTAATGTTGCTTGTTATCTTCAAACACGATCGAGGAACCCGCACCATAGCAAAACAGTTACGTTTCAATCATCGCGTTTCGTTTAAAACTCAGGATAATGGCAGTTGTTATAGGTTTGTTTCTACTGTGTTAAGGATTTTACATTCGCTGTACGTTAACACATATTTTAAGGACAGGAAGTTGTAATTATGAGCAATATAAAATAACTTTTCTAGTTTTAAACTCTGCAGTTAATCCTGTAGCATACGCTGTATACAAGAAAGACATAAAGAAGGAGATTAAACGATCCATCTGCTGTATTAAGGTACAAAGGTAAAAGAAAAAGACAATTATTGTAGAAATGTACGCTTTTTCAGGATTGTACATCGTCAAAAGGAGCGCGAAAATAAAGTCATTTAGTGACAACGTACTTCTTTAGTTAATTGTAGTTTATTACTCCCACCTTTACCTTAACTCGATCGGCAAAGGTAGTGTGGACTATTTGCTTCAACTACCTCTTGGAACATATTCACAAAACGTCCAGCTCGACGCAACTAAACATTCTATTTTTTTCCCTTAATTTTAATGATCATTATTTTAAATAACAACATAAATTAAATATATATGCATAAAGTGTATTTTACACGTAATCGGGTATTATTTCACAATAAATATTTATACTGCAAGACCACCGTGAACATAAATTTTGAAAGATTTAAAAAGACAACAAATATATGCCAAACGACGTCGTTCAAGGTGGGAGGATGGCCTTTGATTGGACAAGGAAATTAGTAAACCAACACAATAACGTGAAAGTGTCGGTCACCATCAAAATGACTGCAGTTAAAAGCTAATTCAAATGTTTGATCCTATGCATGTTTTAATTTAATTTCTGCAACCATTTTATTTGGGTTCCAATTATCATTCGTCAATTGGAATAAGCCATAATAATAAGGGACTTAACTGTGATTGCAATAACTCATTTGGATAAATGAATACGAAATTGGCATTTTTTTTCTCAAAGTTTGTTGATTGTGGAATATGTGTTTCCTTCATTAGGACTTTGCACTCCTGTTTTCGAAATTCGTATGAGAAACACCTTTCATACAGTCACTAAAGGTTCAGAAAAGCAGCGAAGCGCTAATAATCAGTACTAAAGAAACAATCATGTGTTCTCACTAAATTAATAAGATAACTTACGAAATTAAAGATCTGTGTTTGCGTTAGTGTTGTCACCATCGCTTCATCTAGAAACTGCAGAGGATTAAGGGACGTGAACTCAAAATGCTTGGCCTCGTTTAGAGAAACTGAAAAGTTACCAAAATATAGTTACTCTGGCAGACTTGTAGATTCAACAAATGTTTAGCGTCCGAGTCCTACAGGTACTGTTGGATTGGACAAGAACAAGTTCAAATTTGATTTCATATTTTGGTTTGATCTGATTGTTTTGGAGTTCCTTCCAGGTCTCTTTCTGATACTTTGCTTTGCATCAATGTTTTATGTTGTTAGTAAACACGATCGAGCAGCTACTCAAAAAGTTCGAAAAAATATCCGGATTCGAGAGAAAATCGTTTACACGACAAAACTCTCCGGATTCAGAAGTTTCCTGATTCAAAGTTCCCACTTTAAATTTCGAATTCAAAATCTCCGGAGACATGACCAAACCGGGCAGATTTTATTTCGGAATCGACCACTTGTGTGTAAACGGCAAAACCAATCCGGTAATAAAACGTTCTGGATTTGTCATGAGTCCGGAACAATTTCCTTCAGTGTAAACCTAGTCTTAGTGACTTCCTCAAGAACTGCCGCCTGAAATTTTGAATGTGGTTTTTTTGCACTGTTAAGGCATCAAAAATAAAAATCGTAACCATTCAAAAAATTAACTCGAGAAGCTGGGACATGATAGGTGATTCATATTTATAAGATCTCGTCAAGATTTAGATCTGTGGGGTTTTTCGTTCTTGCATTATTCGAAATAGTGTTTCACCCAAGTTTATAGAGCTTTGTGGGGAGACGCTGTGTTGGTGCCCCACTCAGAAGCAGCAACATTGGCGGAGAGCGGTGATAGCGTTTGGACATGGCGTAGCCGTAACAATGGCAGTTAAATTTTTTTCTTGCATACCGCGGACGTGGTCGACTATGCGAAAGCTTTTAACACCGTTATCCGAACATGTTTCCATCAGAAACACTAGGGAGGTTTTAGCAATGACGACGGCGACGCCAAGGACAACACCTTTTAAAGACCTCTTACTAACCAAGCGCGAGGGCCGTACTGGGGAATATTGGCCCGACGTCGTGCCAGGTCCGTACAAAAACCGAGCAAGGGCCAATATTCCCCAGTACGGCTTAAACAAGCTAGGTTAGTAAGAATACATATGAATGTTGTGCCGCGTAGCACTGGGAACACAAATAGTGGAACCAGAGAATTAACTCTGAAGTGTAAATTATAGTGCTACTTAAGGTAATTCCCCTGAAATAAAACTGACAATAGATTTTCGTTCAAACTTTGCCCACTGAATATTTATCATATGACAACTTCAATTTTGAAATAAAATATGGAGGTGCCCATGCTCATTAAGGAGCACTAAGGCATTGAAAATGACCCATTTTGGCATTATTTTATACTTATTAGAAGAACTCATTCCCAGTAATAATTGTAAAATCTTTGTGACCGAAACTCATGACAACACGCATTAAACTAGTCATTACATTGTGTTGGACACAAATAAACATTTTAATTTTGATTTAGACAGAAAGCTGAAGTCTCGATTAAAATTTGAACCAAATTTCCTGACATGGTTACCAAACGGCAAACCAGAAAAGTACACAGTGTATCTGCTATTTTCCTTATTTATTCAATTTTCAGCAATAGAAATCAGATAAGTCTTTTCTCACGCAAAGTTTATGGTAGGTTCATTACAATGACTGTGAAAAAAGGTGGGGTGCCCATGCTCGTTGGTGAGCTACAGCCATTTTTTAACTGACAGAGCTCAATATCAAGGCAAATTTGCCATGTTTTTACTATGCACGTGCACGGGCGCGCGCTAAATGACGCCATAAATTATGCGCAGAAAGGATGCGCAATGCAAATGTGAGGAATGACCTTAAACCATGAATAACCCACTGGGCGTTAGCCCTAGTAAAGGGAAACAGGGAACCACACGAGGCAAAGAAAAAATCTTTTGACCTCGGTGGGAATCGAACCCACGACCTCCGGAATAGATCTACCGTGACTCTGCCGACTGAGCTACAAGGTCGCACAGAGAAAGTCGGGGACGATTTTAGATGGTGAATCGCGGCGAAGAGAAAGTAAGGGTACATATGAATGTTGTGCCGCGTAGCACTGGGAACACAAATAGTGGAACCAGAGAATTAACTCTGAAGTGTAAATTATAGTGCTACTTAAACCATGAATAACCCACTGGGCGTTAGCCCTAGGACTCGGTAGATCTATTCCGGAGGTCGTGGGTTCGATTCCCACCGAGGTCAAAAGATTTTTTCTTTGCCTCGTGTGGTTCCCTGTTTCCCTTTACTAGGGCTAACGCCCAGTGGGTTATTCGTGGTTTAAGTAGCACTATAATTTACACTTCAGAGTTAATTCTCTGGTTCCACTATTTAGGTTAGTAAGAAGTTTATTATGTGGCACTTGGCCATGCTTCCCTCAAGACTACCTGGCCATATAATAAGACTATTTATATTTGACCTTCAAATTTCACAAAAGTGGGGATCTGTTCAGTACGCCTATCAGTCTAAAACTTTACCCTGGCAAAATATGTAATGATAGCGTACGAACAACGGTTCCCAAAAATACGTCTGACTTTGTCATTTCACATTGCCACTGAACCACTGTTCTGCTTATTAAAAACTTTTGTTTGGTGACGTTCTCGTTGCCGTTGCCGTCGCCGTCGTGGTTTGCAAAAAATCATGCGACAGAGACGCATTTACAATAGTGACTAGCCATACGTATGAGCCAAAAAATTAATCGACGCTTGATGTTCCTACGATGAAGACAAGGCTCTAGTCAATTTAAACTTCCATTTGGTTGGGAATATTCGGTTAAATGGTCCTTATTCGGGAAACTCAAATCACATGCCTCATGCGAGTCAAAGTTGGAAAGTGATCATGGCTTTAGAATGCAACAGATTGGGACTGGGAACAGCAATTAAGTGTTGGTAGAGTTTGAATTATTTATGATATGAAAGCCATTTATTAAGTAGTAAGATATAATAAGTGAGCGTTTTATGTTTGAAAGTTAATTTATGATTTCAGTATCTCCGTCCCAATTATGGGCATGGCCACAGATTACCTAATTAAATGGGAAATTATTCATGCTAAATTAAAGTTGTTAGGATAAAAATCTATCAAGGCTCGCTGCAAACGTACTCATTTGCATATTTAAAAAAAAAAAACCTTCAAAAGCTTCTAAACAATCACGACGACAAAGTGATATTTCCTCTTCCTCGTGTAGTTATTACACATTGCTCGTTAACTTGTTTTGTTTAAAACTTCTTATTTATCGGCCGTTTTTAAGCTTTCCTTAGATATTTTACTCAAAGTCGATGCTGTTTGTATTGTTATATTTATATGCCTTCCTCCAGGAGCGAACAACGGGAACCAGATCCTTATGTAAATTAGTTACTGGTGTATAGTGCCTAAAAACTCTCCTGTTGTTCAAGCTTGTGGAGCCCCACTGCACTTATACCAATAAAATTCGCTAATATTCAGCTATCTTAAACACACGCTTGGTAAATAACACATCTTTATCTCGTACGCTGATACGTCAAGCGAGTCTTAATATAAAGGTGAACAGGTGACTTTTAAACGCATTAAATTTCAGAAATTTTAATTTTCACATCAGCGTTTAGAAAGTTGTCGAACTAACAGCCTGTGACATTATGGAAACCTGGTTTTGGATTCTTGGTTGGTCTCTTTCCATCCTAACGATAACTGGAAATGGATTTATTATCTTTCTTGTTTGTAGCAAACGACAGCTTCGCACTGAAACCAACGCGTTTGTGGTTTCATTGGCAGTGGCGGACTTCTGTGTTGGGGGTGTTGTTCCATTAATGTTCTTCTGTGAGATGGCAACTGAGTGCACACGACAACAACTCTACTGGATAAGTTCTCTAAGGTTGCTTTTCAGCTACGCGTCAGTGATGAACCTGTGCAGCTTAGTAGTGGACAGATACATTGCAGTTGTCAAGCCTTTCAAATACTTGACCTTTATGAAGCGTCACCGTGTAATTCAAATGGTTTTCTTATCTTGGGCAATCCCGCTTGCCCATAGAATTTTTGCCTCGCTAAACTTGTTTATTTTACAAAGACCTCTTTTCTGGGACTTTCTTTTTTTGGTAACATTGATATTTTTTGAGCTTCTTCCCTGCTTTATTTTGATAGTGAGCTTCGCATTCATGTTACAAGTTCTTTGCAAGCACCAGCGTGCCTCCCGCATCAGAGAAAAACAGTTGCGTTTCAATCATCAACGCGCTTCGTCTAACATTCAGGAAAAATCCGCGGTCAAAATAATGGCAGTTGTTATAGGCTTGTTTTTACTATGTTATGGATTATATATTCGCTGTTCGTTACTATTTATTCTCAAAAACGGTGGATGTAATGATGAGGAATATAAAATACCTCTGTTAGTCTTAAACTCCGCCATTAATCCTGTAGCTTACGCTTTCTTCAAGAGAGACATCAAGAAGGAGATTAAAAGACGTCTATGTTGTGCTATCGTAAAAGAGCGAAACAAAATTCAACCTACTGATAATGGCGATTTCCAACACAAAATGACTACGTTTGTTCCGAGACTAAGTTAAACAGGACAAAGAATAAAAATGTCTTATCATCTCGATTTGCCTTTAAGCTAATGTACTCGCGACGGAAAGGGTATAATTGAACTTGTATTGTGTGAGCGAATCCTATCAGAAGAAGATGACGAACTTCAAAGAAGTCTGCAAAATTCTTCTTTTAGTTTAACTAATTAAAAGTGTGATTTTACTTAGCTATGGATACTGATATGCAAGACGTTTTATCTAGTTCAGTCTTTGAAACGTCCGTGGTGAGGATCGGGATTACAGACGATTTTACAAAATAGAAAATAAAATGCGTGTTGCATAGCAAGGTGTTCTTTTCAGTGATTCCTTGGGTTTATCTGGTCTAAATGACAAGTATATCAATATGTTGAACCCAGCTCCTCAATTTTCCATTCAATTTTTTTTCCTATCACTATGCTGACTTGTTTATGTTTTCGCTACTAATTAGTGCTGGAAAAATTGCTTGGCCATATATTCTGACAACAAACTTCAAAACATACTTAGCGCGAGAAGACATATGCAAAACAGTTCCTTTCAAGGTGGTCCACTGTTGTCTGATTTGTCGAGGAGATTAGAAATCCAATATTGAGGCTTTAAAATGGAAAATAAAAGTTCTTTGTATCAAGCATTCTGAATTTGACGTGGAGACTGCAAGTGTTTCCAGCTGAGTTTATGAAATAATGAATTTATTGTGACTGATGAATTTTTACCATGTATAAATGTAATGATTAAACATTAAAAATTAAGAGTCCCTGTTCATAAATATGAAAAATAAATCGGCAAGGATCGAAAACTCTATTCTGCTCATATTTCTATGGTAGATAAGCTGGGGCATTACAAAAACTACTGGTGAGTTTTTTTGGCAAAATATCTTTTATTTTAAGGGAGAAAAAAATGAAAATTACCAAATTCCGTTAAAATAGTCATTTGACGCACCATTTTTGAGTTATTTTTTTGTGAAAAAAAACGCCTCTTAGTCGGCGCGCCGGGTATGTTATGGACGGGTCAATGGGTGAGTGAGTGGGTGAGTAAGTAAGAGATGTATGTATTTCACACCAATCAGATTGGATCTACTATAAACAGCTAATCAAAGTTCTTGTTTTGTTGCAGATACATGTAACATGATATTTTTGTTTGTTTGTTTTGTTTCAAATGGTAACTTGTGCAGCATATGAGTTAGTAGTATGCAAATGCGCCAGATATTTTTATTTTTAATAACAAAGGGTAACTTGATACGTTTGTTTTTTACAAAGAGTAAATTCAATTAGAGGTCACGAATCGTCGCTTCTAGTTCGTAGGACATGTTTTAGAGGAGACGAAACTATTTAAATTTGATGACAGTCCTAACGTTAACAATAGTAAGTGTAGGTAGGAGCCATTGTTTTGTTCTTGTTGGATGCAAATATAACGAGATATTTTTATATTTTATGATTAGTTACAAACGGTAATTTGACACTTTTGTTTTTCACAAGGGAGTAAATTCAATTAGAGCTAACAAATCGTCAGCACCTGTTCCCACGAGATGCTTGCTATTTTTAGTTACAAACGGTAACTTGACACTTTTGTTTTTCGTGTCGGAGAAAATCGTGTCGCGGGAGATGTTTGTTATTTTTAGGGCTTGTTCACATGGAGGTGTGGGGACCCCAGGTAGGTGAGGCCCCCCGCCTTGGTGGGGTTACCAATCTCTCCATACAATCTCTCTTTTTTTCTTGACTGCTTTCACATGAGAGGTGGGGTACCTCACCTAGGCGGGTTGCCCGGTCAGCCGTGCCGGGTAACCCGCTTAGGTGGGGTAAGTTTTCTCCATGTGAATGCTGAAGGTGGGGTGGGGTGATGTTTAGCTGGGCATTTATCCATTATAAAACCAATTGAAAGGCTGACCGGACGGCTAAAAACTGTTAAATTCAATGCCCAATATTTCGGTTAGACAGGACTAACCTTCCTCAGGGGCTACACTAAATGGAAAGGATTTTGAGCAGGGCCTGTCGGCGATGTACACAAAGATACGCCGATGTTTAGTTTAGCGATTGATTTCTTCGATGAATTTGGCCTTGAAAGGCTCACTGAGCCCGAAAAGCCCTTGAATGAAATGAGCAGTGACTGTAAATAACAGCTTGACAAAGAACGAGCTCTTAAAGAAAGGTTATCACCGAGTAAAAGAAACAATCTGGAAGCATTTGGAAACCTCACCCCAGCGCCCCGGGGTTATAAATATTGCATGTGAAGGCTAGCTTTCTTTTACCACAGGTAGGTGGGGTACCTCACCTACCTGGGGTCCCCCACCTCCATGTGAACAGGCCCTTAGTTATAAATGGTAACTTAACCCTTCTGTTTTTGATATGGGAATAAATTCAATTTGAGCTTACAAATTGTCAGCTATTGTTTCCAGGATATTAAACAAAAAAGGAGCTTTTATTGCTAAACTGTTTTTACGTCTCTGCAGGAGCAGTTTCTAGTTTTATTTGATGGCATTCATTTCAGTCGATATTTTTAAAGGTAAAAGGTGTGAGAACTGTTCAAATGTTCTTTGAAGACTGCGTGGCGTCAAGTTGAAGTGCAAAATCAGACTTTCAACAGTATCAGAGAGTTTTTTCTCTTTCTCTCTATTTTCGGTGAATTTGTGTTGTTTTGCAAAAAGGGTAAACTTACGACTTGTATAAAATGCGATAAGTTCTCTTAAACGGGTTGAGTATATTTGAACAAAAACTCCTCTTGGGGTTGAAAGGGCTATGAGATCGGTGAGTGATGGGGAATTATGCGTGAGCGCATGTCACACCACACCAATCACAGTGTGGGTCGTATCAAAGAACGGATCAAATAGGCCATTTCCGAGTTCCCTTGTGCCACTGTTTCAAAACAAGTCTAACTGCGAAACCTTTCTTAAGGTCCAGTAATACGGGTAACATTTTCCTTCAACTTGTCTCGCAACATGAGGGTTCCCAATAGGTTTGGCGAGATGCGAGATTTGGCTTTTTTTCGGGGTGATATTCGGCATTTGAGCTGAAAAAAGGGGTGGGAAGTGGGAATTTCAGTTGCTAGTGAGAGCGAGATTTCGTGTTTTTATAGGGTTGGGATGCGAGATTGGCAAGGGAAACAGAGCGGGATACGGGATTTCAATTCTAGCGTGACTTCATCATTTGACCCACGCAGAACCAGAAGTTGACCAAAAATGAACCCTCTGTGCGTATAGCTGTGTCTGGTTTCAACTCATGAATAGCAGGACCTAGCAACGGCTCTGTACCCTGTCAGGTCCTGTCAAGTGTACCCATTATCGCAATCGCTTACCCTTCGTTGGGCTCTGACATAAACGACATTTGCCCATTTCATTTGCGTCTGTATTGTCTCTGTCCTTTTGACCTCAGTGTCCTCAGCGTCTTCTCAGTGCCGATCTTTTCTAGTTTTTTCTAGCTTTCGACCTCTTAACGAGCGCTAAGTGGATTTGCCGTGGCCAGTATGGGCACACGGGATAGCGGTGACAGTAATTTACCGGAAAACGACGTATGCAACATTATAAATTGCGTCGCCATTTCTTATGAAAAGAGTGCGAGCGAGAATGCCTACCTTCAGAAAGAAAAGTTCCGAGCACAGGTTACAAGGAAACTGAGGTCGTTCAAAGCTTTTGAAAAACTGTCTGGTATGTTTACTTTTTAAGCCTTATTTGTATTTGACTTTTTAGATCTTGTAGGTTTTTTACTGTGATACACATGTATTCGCGGTGTGTATCTTGGGAATCTGGTCTGATCTGATGTAACCTCCATGCCCTCTGCTCTATGCTGTGAATGTCAATGATCAACCTGAAGTGGTCTCGCTAACAGAAGTGATCAATAATATTTAAAAAAACACTCGTTAAGTCAGTGTCAAGAGATATAATAGTTAAAGATTCAATTGAGGCCTTACACTACTGTAAAATTGGTGTTAAAATCGTTAGGGATGTCATCCCTGATGATGCCGTAGATCGGCGAAAGCTTGGATCTTAAACGTTTTTAACGATTTTAACATCAATTTTACAGTAGTGTAAGGCCTCAATTGAATCTTTAACTATTTTATTTAAAATGCTACTGAAGGACAACATCC
Source organism: Platygyra sinensis (assembly GCA_019787425.1). Classification (NCBI taxonomy): domain Eukaryota; kingdom Metazoa; phylum Cnidaria; class Anthozoa; order Scleractinia; family Merulinidae; genus Platygyra; species Platygyra sinensis. The sequence goes on along the minus strand of JAHPZR010008622.1, from coordinate 1,044 downwards.
AACGATTATTCAAGAGATATACTTTCCTCAAAAAACGAAAGGAGGAATTTAGGGCTTATTTACGCCAATGGCCAAGTTGTTTGACACTTAAATCGAAAACTGTCACTCAAATCATCTTTGTGCACTGTTCTCGAATAAGCAAGGAATTTTAAAAATACTGTGAAAGAGAATGTAAAGAAAAATACGACGAGGGGATGATTCTCAAAGCGTCTCCACTTTAGGTAAGGAAGCGAATTTCCTGTTAGGGAGAGTGTTTATATTCGACCGCGCTGTTCGGTTCAATAGCAGGCTAAAGTTCTGTAAAAATACTCAGTTAACATTTTTTTAAAGTTTTCGCCAATTTGACGATCCATGTTATACAACTCGATGGATGGAGATAATATGGACCAAATCTTCCTATCTTAAGAAAAAAACACGATACAGCAGAACAAGATTAGGAACCATTGAGCTAGCACCCGATCGAATGTCAGACACACAAACTAACACACATCTTCAAATACTCAGCTGATTGTCTTCCAAAAAAAAGGACTAGGACTATGGGAGTGCACAATCTCTTTCTTTTACTGATACGTGAAAAAAACAAAAAACAAATCAGTGAAACGTTTAAAGAAGGAAACGTAACAATCATTTCTGGTTGCTTATCTGCTACCCATTGCCTAGAGGTAGGCCTTTCACAGGGGCAGATCCAGAAAATTCAGAAAGAAGGGGCCAAGTCTCCCACTCTTCCCCTCGAACGAAAACTCCACTTCAACTGGCATGGATTGTATAATTATAACAACAGTCGAAAAAACAGTTAGAAAGGTTTGGGTCAGTAGTATAGATGTGAGGGGTACGAGGCCAGACTACTCCCAGAGGGGTAAAAAGGTGTAATAAAATTGTCTATCAATTTTTTACAGCTTGCTTTGAAAAGGTTTAAAAAATAGCCTTATGAAAAGGTTTAAAAAATAGCCATGCGAAAAGGTTTAAAAATAGCCAAACGAAAAGGTTTAAAAATAGCCTAGTTAAAAGGTTTAAAAATTAACGTTAACTGAAAAATTGTCTATC
>JAHPZR010008621.1:50000-67604 GCA_019787425.1 Platygyra sinensis | reverse complement strand
TGCATCTTCAGTGTTTCATGGTTAGCAGGGGACGTTAAAGAACCCACGCACTTGTCGAAAAGAGTAGGGGACGTAGTTCCCGGTGTCGTGGTCTATCTCTACATGTATGGGTCGGGCGGTTGAGATCAATAATGGACTGATAGCGGCAGCCTGAGGCGCCTTATATAAGCTGACGTCCGATCTCACCAAATAGCCTGAGAAAACATTGTAAAATTGGTCCTGAAAAGCCCCAAGGGGAGTGTCCAATTCGTGCAATTACAATTACATTATTCTGTTGGAATAAATCAAAGGCTCCTGTGAGCAACTCATGCATGGATGAATGTATCCTTGTGCCTCTATTTCAAAACGAGTCTTTGTGTGAAAATGAGTTTGATCATCGTGAAATTAATCTGTAGGTGCAAATAATATGAATGGTTTCGCATTTAGACTCGTTTTGACACAGAGGCAAAATGCAACTCGGAAATGGCTTATTGGATGAATGTAGAAAACGTAGCTGAGTGAAAAGAAGAGTGAAATACAGGACAATAAAAATCTTTTGGTCAAATGCGCAGAGGCTCTGATGTTCAAGCATGGTTGCTTATTGACACCCTTTAGGTAGCTGAATTCGTTCTCTGGTAAAATCATTTTACAATAAATAACTTATGTATTACATATTTGAAATAAACTTCAACAGAGCACAACAACAAATCAAGATGACACTGCTTCTATTATACCATAATGTACAGTAGCACAAAAAAGGGAAGAGGAGACATTTCAGCCAACAGTTTCCTATACATACAGTTTATACATTTTTTGCAGAGGTATAAGTAGCAATCTTCAGTTTACAGCAGCATGACACACATGTAGTAGAAGGACAGCAAGATAAGAACCATTTTAAGAGTTAAATGAAAATTTAACAGGTATAAGCTGGAACAGTTAGGATAACCTATACTTGAAATAAAAATTGTAAGATTTGTATTTAATTAATAGAGACAGATTAACAAAGTTCTATATTTGTGTTCCTTATGATGAGGTTCAGTCGTTTTATTTAATTATAGTCCTAATGTAATGGACTGGTATTTTTCTACATGTATATGTTCATGAATATATGAACATTACATTGAGCTGCTAATTTTAGTCGTTGTTTAAGTTGTATTTTTGTATTCCACTGTAAAGCTATACCGTGAAGGTTCATTTCCGATCTAAGTTTTGATGCAATATAGTGAGTTCAGGTGGATTTCACTTGTTGACATTCTTGACTTTAACCAAACTACAAGGATGAAGTTCCAAAGTGTTTCCAATTATGTAATAAATTATATGTGCAGTTTGGAGAGCCATTTTATATGCTTGTGACCAATGTCTTTTGCAAAGAATCTGTTTCAACAGCTCAAGTGGGATAACACAAGGGTTGAAAGCATCTTATTTTCTTTATAAGCAGGAGTATTATTCCACTTCTATCTGTAATTCTCAGATTACTTCCATAAGTCTTAAGACTTGTGTTAAAGCCAGTTTCTTCAGGTATTGTGATGTTATTTCTGGCAGCTCATATAAACACATATAGTATCAGTGATTGTGCTGCTCACTGTCACTTTCATAATATACTATAGTTGTTACTGCAGTGTTCATCTTGGATATTGGTATATGTACATTACTAGTACAGCTAAATTAAATATGAAATGATCTGATATGATACACAGTGAAAAGTGTAAACAAATATTCAGCTTTCAAGGTCCAAATATAAATAAACTTATGATCACAATAGTTGGACTCCAGGGTACTTGCTGATTGTACACAATGTGGCACATTGGTATAAACATGATCTATCTGTGTATGGTATCAGTAGTATACTGGTTAATCAACTGAGAGTATCTTTGTCTGTTATAAGATAGTTTTTAGATTAGAGCCTTTTTCTTCTGTATTTTTCTGCTTTAGATCAATATATTTGAAATTCCCAAGCAGTAGAGTTAGAATTGTAAGTTCTGTTAATACCGAGTTGTGAGTTCAGATCAGTTAAAGCATCAATTAACTTTCAAATGATAACTTTAGATTTTGAGCGATAGATACCAATGACATATTTGGAATTGGTTGAGTTAAAACTAACTATTCAGTTTGTACATTCATTTGCTTCACATTAGAATTTATTTTGTTACCCCGGCCAGTCAAGGGTTGCCATAATGCTTTTGTTCCCAACTATACGAGAGACTTGTTATCAGCATTTTCAGAATAAACGACATCCATAACACCGATAATATAAATTGCCAACTGAACAGAAAGAAGTGAGCTCCGTAAAAATAACACCCAACAATGACACGAAATGGCGAACGATAGAAAACATGTTCTTTGTCGTGCGACTATTTCCCGAATCGAGCAGTTTCCGAGCGAAAGAATCTATATTACTAGTACTCAAAAGTGCTCTTATAGCATATTTTTAAAGAAAAAAAAAACGATACCTTGGCTTCCAGATGACATGGCATCCCTCCTCCGGACTGCTGTCGATAGATATCCTGGATTTTAAGATTCACGTCGCTTTTACCCGGGCTTTTAGGATTGCGACGTCGATTTGTAGCAGCAAGTGTTCCTTAGCGTAACAACTTCGCGATTTTCAACCCACGAAGGAATTTCTGTCTACAGAGCGAACGAAAAACCATCTTCGACCGACTTTTCGACCTCCGTGACGAGTTCCGCCATTTTGTTGCACAAAAATTTACCCCTCTCTAGTACCCTGATAAACAAGCCAAACATACGCTAAGAACTGTTTGAGACAAAAACAATACTTAGTGGGGGAGGGAGGTGAAAAAAGTATTTAATTCAACTTTAATGAATAAATTAATCAGAATCGAGTGAGTGAGTGCCATAAGGGTCCCAACTAAGCTCATGGATGTGGCGTCCCATCCATGAGCAAAAAGGTGGAAAAAAAAACGAATCCACGCTCTGTAGCTAAGTTAAAGTGTGATTTAATGCAGTCTTGTACTCTGGTCTTGTCTTGCCGAACATGTATCGAAATGCATGCGGGCAGTTCGTTACACCTCGTGCGCGGGTAAACATGGAGGATGAAACAAGAAAAATTTTATAAGTCTAAAAGCAGTTCTCACTTTCCAAACTTTGACGCTAGCAACGCTTGGCAAATGGGCCACAACTCACGACAGGGTTTTATTCTTGGGCAAGAACTGCTCTTGGACTGTGCTGCCTGGATCGACCTGACTTCGAACGCTGATAACTTGCCGCTTATATCAGTTGCGTTGGAAGTTACAGAACACATTTTGCTTCTTTAAAACGTGCTGGTGACTTACGGGTTATCAAGGCTTTATGATGCCTATCAACCACCAGGCAGGCTACAAGGTACTTAAAAACAATGCTTAAGATATTAGTCGAAAGAGCTGTGTAATGCATCACTTCTCTTTGCTTTGACGCTCGATCGAAATTCACGTGTTGTGTTTCACGTCACAATAACCTCTATAAAAAATCTCTCCAGACTCCAGCTTATACGCATTTGTTTAAAATAGATATCTTGATTTTTGAAAGAAGTAAAGGAACAGAACGGAAAAAAAAATTGAGCGACCTCGTATCGAACCGGTGTCACGGCAAAAAAATTCGAATCTGGCCCGTTCAGCGCCTTATCCGCTTGCCTAACGAAGCAGTAGTAAGAGAATCAAGGTATTATAGGTGACTTCATCGCTTAGCGAAACAAAAGGTTCCTTTTGTTTTTCATTCAAAAAGGTCCCCAGAGGATGCCCTTGGAAAAATGTGTTTTTTCGCATACGTAATATCTCAAAAAGGAAGCAAACTTCAGAGGAAAAAAACATGCAGAACATTGTTTGACACACGTAAACAAAACTGCATGCGAAATTTGGAGCGTTTTTGACAAAGTTCACTTTTGAGTAAAAAACCTAACGCCCTTTTCCTACCGAAGCCTTCAATTGATCCTTTTTCACCAAATTTAAACAAACGTTTTGGTCCATATGTAGGGTACCATACCACCTTAAGGGTGTCAGAGTTTGCCATCCCTAGACTCACGACCAAGAAGTACGGCAAAGACTCACTCACCTATTTGGGACCTAAGTTGTGGAATGGGTTGCCAGGTGAAATTAGATCCCAGCCATCACTGGGCAGTTTTAAACATCGTATTCGCAAATGTGATCTAAGTTTGATCGTAGAAGACAACAATTGTTTGAACTGCATTCTTTGTAACTCATAACAGAAGGAAATTTCATTCACCTTGGTTTTTAGATTTTGTGTTCTAATGCCTTGGGATCTAGCTAAGGTTTTACTAGGATACCATTAGTTGATAGTTAGTAGGTCTGAAATTTTTATCAGTTTTAATGTCAACAGGTCATAATTACTTTGTTGTTAAGTGTCCTCAACTAGTGGAGGGATATTTTCCATCGGCTAGATACCCTTGACACGTTAATAAAGTCGTTGATTGATTGATTGAAGATTTACACTTTGTTCTAGCAATGTGGCAACGTTCTTCGCTCATGAGAAAAAGTTCATAAATTATCGAAACATATTTTATTTAGCAACTGCAGTTCCAAGTCATTATTGTTTGGATTTTCAACGAGTAAATATTACTTCATTAGATGCTCTTTATATTTGTTACTCCTAATTAGGGCAATTTTACATATGTCTAAATGCTTTACAAACGAAAATTAAGATGGCGTAGTGATGATGTAAACCATAATAGCTTTGTAACGTTGGTAAGTATTCGTCTTCCTCTTCCATGTTGTAAACTCTGTAAATTATCAATCAGTCTAGGTAGTTTCTTTTCGAAGAATGGGAGAATATTTATTCATTTTCTTTGCGCGCAAAACGTAGTTCTAGTGGCAAATTTTGAATTTGCCGGCTTCCGAAAACAAAGAAAATACACAGATCATGACCGTCTCCATGGAAAGGGTCCGTATGGCGAAATGCGGACCAAGAAAGAAACAATCAAATGCTTGAATTTACCTCAAACTACCTTGCCATATAATAAATATATCTTACTAACCAAGCGCGGGGGCAGTACTAGGAGAATATCCGCCCAGGGCCTTAAAAGTACGGACTGAGAGTACGAGGTCAGTACGTAAGAGACCGAAAGCCGATATTCTCCCAGTACGTCTCCAGAAAGCTTGGCTGGTTAGACTTTCTTACACGACTCCGGTGACTACCCGAAGACTGACCTTGCAACATCATTCGGGACGGTGCCGGGTCTAATACTTAGAGAATATCGGATTGGCAATTGCGCAATCTGATTGGTATATCTTAGTTTTTAGCGCTCTAAACTAAATTAGAGGTGTAATAAATTGTACTATTGAGCTCCATCGCTCGGTGACTCCGCGCGTATTCCGTATTCAACTATCCGCCAATATAATGCGGTAGTGCCGTCTCAAAATTGCATTTACATTTACAGGATTCCAGGAATTTTCACGGTAACTAAATCCATGCAAGAGCCAAAAGTTTCGACTGCCCACGACGGACTTCGGGTTCCTTCTGTTTACATAGAGAAGCAAAGAGGTTCGTTTAAGACGGAATCGCAGAATCCTGAAGATGAAAATAGTGAAGAAGTTCCCAATGATGATGCTGGCTACCCGAGTGCGAAGATAGCGATGAATATAGTGTCGGTTGGGTTTAACTGAGATGTCGTGTTTGCGTTCCGTATGTACCAACTTCTGCGTTTTGAGTTTAAAGATCAACAATGACTGACCTGCTTGTTTCAACTCAGGATTCTCAATAAGTTTTGGATTAGACGGCTTAACTATAAAAGTAGGCGGCGGGAGAAGCGAGTTCCATTGGCACGAGCCTCTAGGGGGGTCTGGAGGCATGTTTCCCCCCCCCCCCCCAGAAAAATTTCAAAATCTAGAAGGTCAGATATGCCGTTTCGTGCGTTTTGGCAAGCAGTTTTGTAATAAAAATAAAATGTTCAACAAGAGACTTGACCATAAACTTGACCATAAATTGTACTGCTATTTAGTGAATCCTAATAATGGGGTCAGATACACCCCCAAAAGGGGAGTATTCCATTAAAGTAAATGTTTTGTATAAGATCAAGGTCATTCAAAGCAGAAAAAAAGAAGAAAGAAAGATTCGAAAGAAACTTTGTCTCAACTGTTTCACTTTGAGTGCAAAAATATTGGACAAAAGTTATCAACCGAGAAGTAACACTAACATCTGTCATCTCATCAGTCATTAATCCAAAACAGCTTGCTGCTCTAACCTTCTTCAGAGTAAGTTCTTTCACAACATTTCCAATTGTCAAGAAGATTTCAATCAAAGACCCTGCAGATCTATGTTGAAAGTATTCGATCTCAGCCACCCCTATCACATTTGTTATAAAATTAATCAGTGGCAAGAATTTTCTGTTTTTGGCAAGTACTCAGTTCATTAAAAAATATTCTGTCGAAAAGGCTTTCTCCAAGACTGATATTTCGGCTTCTTTTTTCTCCACGAACTCTTTGTGGAAAATAGACATTCTTGCAGTCATCTCAGCTTCTAAAGCACCCCTATTGTTCCCTGACTTTCTGTGCGTTTCAATAGTATCTGACTTGAATCGCTCAGATGCCATTCCAGAAAATTTGTCGGTTTTGTTCTGGGAATTTGTACCTCCATGTTTTTTACAAATGATACAAAACATTCCCTCCCCCTCAACATGGCAAAGCCACCAGTTGTCGATTTTTTCCACCCAGTCATGGTTAAACTTTTTAGGCTTGATTCTTTGCAATTCCTGCTCAGTGAGTCTTGAGCATTTGTTGAAACAGGTATAGTAGTTCTGAACTTTACCTTGAGTGAAAGACTAAGTTATCAACGCTTCACACTTTACCTGTGACAACACAGGATGGATGCTTGTGCTTTCGGCTGTTTTGTCACCTTCATCAACACGTGCTGCTGAATTCCTCGTTTTGGGAATCATAGGATGGATGCTTGTGCTTTCAGCTGTTTTGTCACTTTCATCAACACGTGCTGCTGAATTATTCGTCGTGGGAATCGCTGGTGTTTGCCGATCGCCAGCACCGGCTGTTTTCTCATCTTCGTCAACCGTGCTTTCCGTCCTCCGTGATTTACAGAAATATCGATCAATTCCAGGCTGGCTTGAAGTGGGTTTTCTTTTGCTCATGGGTACTCGATGATTAATAACACACCATGAATTCACGTCTTTTTCACGCCGAACGCCACACTGCACCTAGAACATTTTGACACCAAACCTCGGTCAGCGGAATTTCCCAAATGGTAGGAGCCGCGCATTGCATAATAAGTTTTGCTGCTGAAAATGCATTCCAAGTGTAACTCAGTCGATTCACGCGAATTTCCACATGTAGATACAACATAAAGAGGCAAGAGACCAAAAACAATTTTTTAAAAACAGATTTAAATTTATTTCGCTTTGTGTCAATGTTTATAGCAAGCTTAAAACCGAAAAGTAGATGGCTCTAAATTTAAAGTAGCCGGTTTTTTAGCCGGCTACCGGCACTTGATGAAAACTTTGCAATTATGTAACTATTTATTGTATTCAAATACACAGATGCGTTTTACAATGCAATGAAATTGTTTTTGAGCGTACCCAGCAGGATTTGCTATTGTGTGGCGAAAAACATTGCTTAAAGGGGCTCAGTCACGTTTGAAAAGCTTAGCTAAACTTTTCAAATTCGTTGTTTACAATCCGTGTCAATCTTCTCCATCCTTAACCATCCTTGCATCGCGCAGAATGCTATTGTCTTTCGCGACATGCACTTGCAGTGCCCAGTTTTTCAATGCACTGAATAATAATGGCATAGATTAAGCTTTCGGATTTCCGAATGCTCTCGTCAATGAATCGGCGGCTGTCGCTCTGATTTAAATGCGGCCTACGCTTTTCACAAAGACTTTTGTCAACAAAGTCGTGTTGCATGCAGCGGCATTCTCTCCTTTTTTTCTTGACATGTCACACTTGCAATGGTTTAAGCGCGGAAGCCAAAAGTTTTCCCACAAAAAAATTCTTCTCTCAAAGCGATGTCATATGGAAAGTGCGGTGCGCGAAACACTTGCATCTATTTTATCGTTGCCCTCTATTACTCGACCGGTCAAAATATTTCATTAGACACAGTCTATTACTCGATCGGTTTACGTTAAGTCTGTACGTTGATCAAGGACTTCAAAGACAACATAGGTCTTTTCTATTCGTACGACGGTGGGGAAAACAAAAATTAATTACATTTCTGCTTGAACGCTTCTTAAGCCTGAGCGAGCATTGTCTTCCATTGTTTGTGCGAGATAATTATTCAAAATTGGATCCGTTTTAACTCTCGCGGGAATTTCAAAGCGAGCCCGAGCTATTGTCATGCAAGTCTTAGTGAAGGAGCGAAGAGCTGCGGGAGTTGGCTGCACGAAAGGTGGAAAAAATAATACTTGCATTGGTCGGAATTCCGCAAAAACTCGGCTGGGCAATCTTAAAGTGTCAAACAAATAAAGCCATATGAATACTTATTTCCTCACACATTGCTTCTCAAAATTTTACTTCTAAAAGAGTCAAGGCCATATAAAGGGAGCGCCGAAATAGCTACTTTTGAAGCCAAAAAAATAACACTTCCCAGTGAACCACATGCGTAATAACAGTCACATTTTCTTTATTGACTTCTCATCTACCAAAGCCATATGAATACTAAATTGTAAACTGAATAGTTATCCCGCAAAGAAAGAATTTTCGAGCGGTTCTGCCGAGTTTTGGTCGATTTCTTTTATTGTTTTCTGTACATTTCCCTAATTGCCTTTCAAATTTAGCGCCGCAAAGTGCGGAAAAGTCCCGGATATGTCGTGGCATTGTGCGCGATGGTTCCTTTATGTTTTATTATTATCTCTTTGATGTTTTTCTATCTTTATAAAGTGTTATTTTTAGGTTTCCTTCAATTTAACGGTTATTTTTTCGATGTTCAAAGTAACTCAAGATGCCGTGACTGAGCCCCTTTAACTGATCCCATTGTCATAAAAGAATACAGTTCGATAGAATATTGATACGAGAACGTAATATCAGATATAAATTATGGCAGCTCTGTATTTTCGCTTTTGGCTTGCCAAAGATCGTCACGACAGTCTAAAAATAATAATTCATAAAGCACAAAACTAGTTTGCTCTCCTTAATCTGTTTGAAAACATGCAGATCCTGAGTCGTTAAAAAAAGCAAATGGCTTCTCCGACCTAATTTCCTGCTTTGTCCTGTAAAAGGTGACAAAATAAGCCGTTAAGATTAATCACACATTATTTCCTACAAACCACCCTAAGGCCATTCAGTTCTTCATGTAAGTGATACTAAGTACCGGAACAAGAAGTTGCTTGTTCACTTAGAAATGGATTTCAGTCGTGGAGTGTGAAGAATCTTTTCACAAGATGTAACGCCAGCATTTATTTTCCTATACCAAACAATATTAAAGTCTACTGTTTCCGAACAAAAACGTTTTCTCCTTTCCACACGTGTGCTTAACTGTACTGAAGCGACCTATAGAACTCAGTATGTTTAACTGCATTGAAATGAACTATAGAGGCTATCGGAAAGTGGAGGAAGCTAATTGGTATGAAATGAATCAACCGTCCTCTCTGGGGTCAGCCCTGATGGGATTGTCACAAATATTGACAATATCAAAGATCCAACGTTTTCTTTACATGCTCATAAAAGGAATGTCCAAATTACTTCTTTGTTGACTTTTCCAGTACCTTTTTTAAAGGAACCTGATTTGGCAATATCGTCAGGGTTGCCTTTCTTGATTTTTGGTAACGGTGCGTAACCCAATGGCTTTTCGACGCTTCCTTTTGAGTTTTTTCGAGGTAAAAATCATGTTCTCTAAAGAAATCAGTATCAAAGCGTAGCATTCAACTAAGAAGAAAAATGTTACCTTAAGCTGACCTATACATTGTAGTTGGTACATTTGCTTTGGTAATGACGTCACAGTTGCGTTTCTTGATTTTCCGGAAGGGTTCGTAGCTTAGTGGTGTTTCGACGCTTCCTCCGGAGCTTTCTCAAGGCAACTTTAAATATTGGCATCCTAAAGCTGTATACGAAAGGATTTACCATGGAATTGGCCAAGTGCAGAACACCCGCTGACCACATCAAATGAGGTGGAAAGCATCGACGACAGAACGCTGTTATGCTGAATACTACAAAAGCTGGCAGCCAAACCACAAGTGACACAGCAACTACTATGAAGAGTGTCCTTGAAAGACGTACATTTTGATCCCTTGCGTTTTGGAAGTGGACGTCAATTACTTTTGTTTTGGTACGCAAACGATTACGGATTGTAAAGTAGCTTGCACAGATAACCAGCAAAGATATGAAAAGACACGAATGGACAGTGACACCCGACATCCTATCCAGCTCTGGGTAGTAGGTCGGCAGCAAAGTCGATATCGCGGCCATGGAGAAACCAGCTGCCCAAACTATGACGATGCTGTAAGCATAAGCGCGTGTGCTTGTTACACGATGACGGAGTGGCCATAACAGAGCGAAAACTCTCTCTAGGGCAATTAAAGCGAGAAAGAACACTGACGAGGTAAAGCCGAGGACTTGAAATGCTCTCGTAGGATTCACCCCACTGCCTTCTTTTAGTTCAGCTCCTGAAATTAAATTAGGAATCTTCTCAGAGCCGAGGACCTTCGACTCTGTGACTCCTACAAGTAAATCAGCTACCGCGAGGTTGATGAGAAGATAATAAGCTTCTTTTAGATGGAATCTGTGAGTCCAGAAAACAAAAATCGTCAATGTGTTTCCTATGATAATGACGAGAGTCTCGACCGTAAAGATAGCGGTAAAGATGATGGCTGTTGCGCTCGGCATGCTGTTTATGGTCTTATGCTTTGAATCTCTTTCTGAGTCCAGCTTTTAGAGATTGAAATGCATTAAATAAACAGACTGCTGCTATGACACAAAAAGAGAGTTCCGGCAATTACAAGGGGAAAAAATTAATCATCATCAAGCACACTGCTCAAACAGAAGTGAAACAAAAGCCACACTTATCCCATTCAAATCCACGTGGAAAAAAATGTCGCACTATATTAGGCCAGATAGTTAAATCGCCCGAAGCATCGCAAGTGAATAAGGCTACAGAATAGACCAATTTCTATATACTAAAATTCAACCTAAAACAATCGATCTCAGCACAAGGCTGTGGGGAATAAACCCAACAAACTCCTTAGTTATTCCCCAGAGCCTTGTACTGAGGTCTATTACTTTAGGCTGAATTTTAAAATATCGAAATTGGTCAGTTATTCATTCACGATTTATATAGATTTAGCAAAGCTTAAAAGCGGCGCTTCCATAAATTACTTATCATTAACTCGACACAATAACTACCTTTAACGAAATACGTTAAAAAGCATGTCACCAGACGAAATGATTTGAAAAATGAAGTCCAAACAAAATGAGAAAATCTCCAAAAAGGCAATTTGCAAATCAATCATGTGGGTGTTTATTTGGAAATCATGTTTACTTTTAAGGCATAAATCTTTCAACAAAGAAGTCAGTTATCTGCCTTAACCTCACCAGTCCTTAAAAATCGAATCAAACAATACTGCACATTACTATTTTTTCTGAATTCCTTAAAGCTGGTATAGTTAATCTGGATGAAAAAAATTTCATACATATACACGACTTTGTTGCTTAATCTTCTAGTAGTCTAGTAAGGTGCATGATTATTCTGTGGATACAGAACGAAAACGATTTTGTTAAAGACTCTGACAGTCTGAATGGCTGACAAGTCGAACAAAGTCATCATACATTCTTTACGCTTCGCTTTAACTTAGCTCAGGTGATGGAAGGAATGAGCTGACAAGAAAAGGATAATTTGAAAAGGATAGGTTTCTAATGGATACATCCTAGCGATATTCTAATTTCAGTGAGCTGATATCCGGCTTGAACCAAGCAGAAAGACATATGAACAAAAGATGAATATTATTACTAACTGTTTGACTTAAAGAGAAAAAAGGTAACTATCATTCGGCAAGAAGGTAAAAATACATTTACAATTTGATAACAGGAGGTTTATTTGGCGGTTGTCAATTTTTTTTAGTGGCAGAAGTTACTCAGATATCCATTAAAAAGGATACTTACAAGCAAAGTAATCATTTTCAACTCAGTTGTAGTCAAACAAACTGTTCAAATAGGAGTGAGACAAAAAAAATACAACTTTCTCACAATTTTTCCGCCCTTTTTGTGCTACGTGTACTCAAAATTATCTCTCAGGCTGCGTACACCAACCAGGGAATCATCTTTACTAGTAACACACGTGACACTATATGCTACGATCAATTCCTTTTCATCCAAACATGAATTTAAACTTAAGTTTTAGCATTTTCGCATATCCGGCGATCGACGAGCCTGCGAACGCAGACGTATTTCCGGCTGTCACTGGTGCCGCCAGCGGAGACATGCGACAGCCGGAAATAAGTCGCAAGCTAGCGATCGACGCATTTTCGATTCTGTCAACACTCTAGACTTAATGCGTACAAGAACAGAATTTATAAGTGAGATTTCTGCTCCTACAAATTTCCACATCTTTCAAATTTCATCTCGATTTTCTGGTAAACTTGAGGGAGGTAGATGTGTATCATGTGTGTATGTGTATGTGCTTTATTGTCTGGATCCCTTGTCACGCCTCGCCATCGATTCGTCATGATGCATGAACTTGATACATACAAGGACAGATTTTAAGTTACACACCACAATTTAACACTACAAGACTTGGAAGGCGCAGATAGATTAATGACGTCGTAAAATATGTCACTATCAACAGAATGTTCCGCAGCATTACTATCTTTTAGATACTCTGGTTTATAAAATAACGCCATAAGGACCGTCATTTAAAAGGCGAATGTTTTGTCCGACGTACCCAGGGATCCACCATTTGGTATTGGCACAACTAACAAAACAAGTTGTAAAAAGCTTTTTTCTCGGCTCACTATACGTGCGAGATACTTTTTGGTTGATTTCCCTTCTCTGCGGTCCGGAGAGTTGTTTAGCTAAAAATCGCTCTTAGCTTTCGTTAGCCCTTTCTTTCCACTTCTTCATGCTTTACTGTTTTCTTTTTTCGTTTTCTTCTTCCTATTTTGATTTTTGGACACGATGACTGCACCGGAGTTTGGAATGATGCTGGAAAATTAGTTCCGCTCGTAAATTCACTTGATACTCTGACGAAGTCAGTGAGGGAAAGTTTCTTCTTTTCGGCAGTGGATGATTACCCTCCGTTACAGTACGGAGAGTCGGTTTTCTCTGCAGCACCAACCCTTAAGGATATTAAAACGGCTTCGTGTAGACAGAAAAACCGTCCGTCTTCGCAGGGTGTTTTTTTTCTAGAAGAGTCTTACAACTTTTTCTAATTGCTATATGTAATATTGATTTAACGATCAAAAATAAATAATGTAAATTTCTCAAAGGATTTGTTTTATCACCTGTCACCTGTGTTACAAGTGACTAGAATTGTACCTTTTTTTATCTCACATTTGTTTGAATAGTTTGTGTGATAAATGATCTCTTTGCTTGTAGCTGTGTCGCTTATGAATGTATTACTTTTAACTTGGATATCTTCCTTTAATGAAATAACGGCAAAGTAAACCTTGGAATATTAAATTGTATATGGGATTTTACCGTCTTGCGGGTGGATAGTTAAAGAGTTTTTTCCTTCAAGTTTAACAGTTATAATGATATTCATCTTTTGTTCATATGCCTTGTTGTTTGGTTCACGCTAAATCAGCTGACTGAAATTAGAAGAACGTTTCGATATATCCATCAGAAAACATTCCTGCCAAATTGTCCTTTTCCTGTCAGCACATTCCCTTTTTTAGTCTGTGCTAAGTAACTGAAAGCGAAGGGTAAACAGTGCATGATGACTTTGCTCGACCTGTCAACAGCCATTCAGACTGCCAGAGTCCTGCTAACTAAATCGTTTCCGTTTTGTATACACCTTACTTCAAAATTAGCAACAAAGTCTTAGTTTTTACGCGAATTAACTTTTAGCCGAGATTCCGAGAGCGGATACAGATCGTCGATTTGATGCAGCTTTAATGACTTTATTTGTAACATAGTTGACAGTTGATAGAACAAATCCATTGAGATAGTAACATTTTTTATAAAATAATGTCGTAAGGGCTACTAGGATCGTTCTATTAATGTAATATAGAAATTAAAAAAAGGTGTTAGAAACTTCCAGAAAGAGAAGGATGGCCACGGAGGTTTTTCTGTCGAATTCTATGAAGCCGTTTTAATCCTGCTGGGTACTACAACGAAGCTTTTCGAATGGGCTCCGTCCCTACGCGACTCCGCCCAATTTGAGAATATATCAGTTTCTCTCAACTAGCCGCCAATAAAATGCGGTAATGCCGACTTAGCCATCTTAATTGCATTTAGTTTATAGGATTCCAAGAATTTGTTAGCGTCCGGCGGTAAAGTTCATCCGTCATTTAAAAGGCGAATGTCCTGTTCGATGTTTCCAGGAATGAACCACCTGTTGCGGGCACACCTTTTTTTAAAGAAAAGAAAAACACTACTTGACAGGCTTTTTTTGCAACTCCCTGGAACGTGCGGGAATGTTTTGTTTTGGGCAGTGGTTTATTTCCCTTCTTTGCAATATAGAGAGTTGGTTTTCGTGGAAGTCTTCGCTTAAGCACAAAACAAAAAGTGCGCAAAAGTGTATCTTTTCTTATCTCACTTCTGTTTGAACAGTGGTTTGATAATGATCTGTTTGTTTGTAGTTAGCCTTTTTAGCAAAATGTCACTTTTAACTTAGGATATCTTCCTTTCAAAAAAAAAAGGGCAAAGTAAACCTTGTTATATTAAATTTTATGTTTTTTTTATCGTCTTGCAGGTGGATAGTTAATATTTTTTCTCTAAAGTTCAACAGTTAGTAATGATATTCATATCCTGTTCATATGTGCTGTTGCTTGGTTCAAGTCGAAAATCGGATGTTTCACGATAGCACAAATTATCGCGCTCATTGGCTAATTTTTTATCGTCAATAAGCGGACAGACACATGAAGTTATAATTTATGCGATGCGCCAATGAGTGAGAGCGGACAATTTGACCGTTCGTTATCGTAAAAACAAATTGACATCAGCTTTTCATGCGTCTGTCTTGTTATAGACTATATCACATGATATCACATGATATCACATGACCGCACGTGGATATGAATTTTACCTTCGAGTGTTCAACTCGATGTCTCACGAGTGAGCGCAACGACCGAGTGAGATATCGAGTCGAACACGAAAAGATAAAATTCATATCCACAAGCGGGCATGTAATATTCTGTTTATTATATCAACACCGGATAAACTCCCGTGAATAAGGCGCGATTTATTATGTAACCATAACGACGGTGATCTCTTCACGTGTGAAGATAACATGTTATCTTCACATGTGAAGATATGAAGTTTTCGCGGGAAAGCTCACTTGGTATTTCACTGGTGTTTATATAATAAAGAGAATTTCGTCATAACATTGTCAAAGTCACTCTGGTATCGCTTCGTGGATCCATAGCTACTTTGACAGTGTTACGACGAAATTCATATCAATAACAGGACAGACGCATGAAAAACTGAGGCCAATTTGTTAAACTGATCTTAAACTTAGAAGCACGTTTTCATATATCTATTAAAAAACTATCCTGTCAACTTGTACTTTTCTTGTCAGGTCATTTCTTTTGTCATCTGTGCTAAGTACAGTCGAAGAGTAAACAGTGTATGATGACTTTGTTCGACTTGTCAGCCATTCAGACTGACAGAGTCTCTAACAAAATCGTTTTCGTTCTGTATCCACCTTACTAGAAGATTAAGCAACGAAGTCGTATTTTTTTCACATGTATTAACTTTTAGCCGAGCTTAGGCGAGAAGATAGAGATCGTCGAGTTAATGCAGTTTTAAGATCTTCAGAAAACAGAAGTACAGTATTGATCCAAAGTTGGATTCGATTTTTTAAAAGGACTGGTGAAGCCAAGGCCGATCGATAATAAGACTATTATGTCGGCCAGTAGCCCCAGACACTGACGGGAAATAGTTGTTTTAGTATATACCAAAGTATTGGATTAAATACCCTAGAAAAATTTACTCCAAAGACTGCAAAAACCTGCCGAAACGAATTTTAAAATTTTCGTTGTGTTTGAAGGGATAGCTGCATCGTGGACTGCTAAAATTTCTTCTTCTTTTTACGGTTGAAAACTAAGAAACTTATGTGCTTAACATCTCGAGAACGTGTGAAAAGAAAGTAAACTATCTCACCGATCTATCATCCGTCTAGATTAAAACTAAACAGACTGAATATAAAACCGCACGTCTTTGGAATTTTGGGCTCTTCTGTTTTTCTAAGATTTTTTCCTTGGGTTTATATTGAATGATAATCAATCTTGAGCGAAGTTTCTTTCGTTTAGAATTTTATATTTCAGCAGCGAAAAAGATTTGCTATCAGACACTATTAAGAGTGATTTGCATAATGTGTTTTTAGAGATTTTCTTGTTCCATTTGGACTTGTTTGTTCAATTACAATTTATTTGGTTTGGTGAACTGCTTCTTGACCGATCTCGTTAAAGCTAGTTTCTGTGTGTAGTAAATGATTAGTGTTTTAGGGGAGTTCCGTTTTAGCCTTTAGTAAATATATAAATCATAGATGAGTAATTTTGTAGCCTGATTTTCTTGCGATGTTTCGGGTGATTTAACTGTCATTTGAGAACACTCGAGAAATGTTGAAAACACTCGCCTGCGGCTCGTGTTTTCAAATGTGTTCTCAAATGACCATCGCGTTTTATCACAGTGTAATACACGGCTTAGGCTTCTTTATTTGTTAAATAAAGATCTAACATAAATAATGTAAATATATCAAAGGATTTGTTTTATAACCTGATGCCTGTGTCTAAGATTCCGGAGTCTGATAGTGACTGGTGATTGTTTTTAATATTTTGCTATCTTAATATTTAACATAACTCGCTGATAATTTTTTGGCTCAAAACACAAAATGCGCAAGGTTGTATCTTTTTTCCTTTCTCACTCCTGTTTGAACAGTTTGTTCGATAAATGATATCTTTGTTTGTAGTTATCCCCCTTATGATTATGTCACTTTTAGCTTGGGATATCTTACTTTCAAGAAATAAAGGCAAAGCAAACCTTATGATGTTAGGTTGTATATGTGTTTTTACCGTCTTGCAGGTGGATAGTTAAGTATTTTTTCCTTAAAGTCAAACAGTTGGTAATAATATTCATGTTTTGTTCACATGCCTTGTTGCTTGTTTCACGCCGGAAATCAGCTGACTGGTCATGAAATTATGTGTAGAAGAACCTTTTGATATATCCATTAGAAAACTATCCTGTCAACTTGTTTCTTTTTTGGCAGCTATTTTTTTTGTCATCTTTGTCAAGTAAAAGCGAAGCGTAAACAGAGTATGATGACTTTTTTCGACCTTTCAGTTATTCAGACTGCCGAGTCTTTAACTGCTAGTAAAAGCATCAAAGTGATATTTTATTCATGTAAATTAATTTTTTAGCCGAACTTTCGCGAGTGGATACAGATCGTGACGGTGTATTTAATGCAGCTTCAAGGACTTCAGAAAACAGAACTATAGTATTGTTCCAAAATGGATTCGATCTTTTAAAGGACTGGTTTTGCTAAGACCGATAATAAGACTATTATATCGTCCAGTAGCCACAGACAC
>JAHPZR010008621.1:35000-40000 GCA_019787425.1 Platygyra sinensis | reverse complement strand
TAAATTATCGGCTCTTCGCACTGTATCGCTTTCTTTTTTGCTTCGTTTTCTTCTGTAGCCTGCCGAGGTCATTTTTTTTATTTAAATCTCCTAAGGAAAAGTTCGAAAAAGATGTTCCCGTTCAATTTTCAGCTCTCGTGGATATTTTTGACCGAAACGTCGGTTCGTCTTCGAGCTTCCTTTGTCAAGAGAGGTCACAAATAGAATCCTAATTAATTATGGTTTCGTTCAATTCTGCTGAAATTTTAACATGATGACGCTGAATTGTTAAGAAATACATTAAATACTGCCGATGTGTGGTAGTTATTAACGCTAAAGAGATATATCGTTTCGAAGTCAGGATTTTGTAAAGATTTCTTTGTAAAGTAGAAGCCTGAAAAAAAATCAGGGTTTCAACGGGATTCGAACCCGTGACCTCACGGGTCCCGGTTACGGGTTCGAATCCCGTTGAAGCCCTGATTTTTTTCAGGCTTCTTCTTTCATAGTTAATAGAGGGGAATTGTTATGAAACTCGTCAAAGTTCTTTCTTGTATGTTATTGTTCTGTTTTTTGCCCTTGACCCTGCACAGATCACAATAGTTGTTTACTCCGTCTTGAGGAACTAACCAATAGAAACGTGTTGATTACGTAATTCATGCATAGTTATATATCGGCGAAACAGGTAGACGACTAGGCGACCGATTCCGAGAACATCTTCGCGACGTTGAGAAAGACGACAAAAACGCATCTAAACCGGTCGCTAGACACTTTAATCTGCCAAATCATTTGAAGCAACATATGGCGGTCTGTGGCCTCTCCCTGCATCAAGGAGGCACAGAAAGCCGCAGAACTCTAGAACAAAAATTTATTTTTCAAATCGGCACTGTTAATCCTCACGGTATCAACGAACGCTTTTCATTCAACTAATTTATTCTGTTGTTTTTTCACGTTGCCAGGCACCAACCAATAGCGTAGCTCCATATTTCTCTATATAAACCACACACAACCCACAATTCCTCGATTCGCTCCGACGAAGGGCTAGCGCTCGAAACGTCAGCTTTCGAATCTCTTTACGGTGGCTAATTCACATTATCAACTCAGTTGATAAAACCAAATTATCCTGTAATTCATGCATAGTTTATGAGCGAAAAACAAAAGATTGCGAAGGGTCGTAGACCATCCAACAAAAATGTTGGCATCTTTGTTTGCTCTCTTGATGTATGCCGGACATCATAACCAGTCTCTTCTATAAACTATGAATTTAGTAACACAAGGAAAACACGAGTGGTACAACACAAGGGATGTACTTTACCACGTTTCCACACACAGAGATGAGGGTTGAATATACGACAGCAGCAGAGTGTGTTTGGTGATTCCCGATGTGTTTGGAAAACACTGTCTCAAGTGATCTATTATCCAAGCACCATCACAGTTGTGATTTCCTTTGTTTAAGGTACCTCAAAACAGTTTCAAGCACTTGCATTTTGATTCGTCGTTATAGCCACTCTTCATCACTTGATGCTACAATCATGGCATCAAAAGACTGCCCAACTATTGGTGAACACGTCGTTGTCCTTTTCATAACATAATAGGTTACCATAGCAACAGTATGACCTGCTAAATACACCCTTAATTACAGCTTTAGGGGCTTATAATTCAAAAACGGCACGGTAAATTTTTTTTTACATTATCAACATATTGATAAGCATGATTAGGCGCAACTTTTGGCAAAGTTTAAAAAAATTCTGTAGGTGGCGTTCAGAGCCACCTTAAATTTTCGAAAATTTAAGGTGGCTCTGAACGCCACCTACAGAATTTTTTAAACTTTGCCAAAAGTTGCATCTTATCCTGCTTATCAAAATTCTATAATAAGAAAAATTTCACCGTGCCATTTTTGAAATATAAGCGCTTAAAGCTGAAATTAAGGGTGTTTTAGCAGGTCATAGTGTTGCTATGGTAACCTATTGTGTCACGAAAATAATACCAACGTGTTCTCCAGTGATTGGGCAGTTTTTTGATACCATGATTGTAGCATCAACTGATAAAGAGTGGTAATCATGACCCATCAAAATCTACGTCTTGGAAAGTGCTAAAAACTGTTTTGAGCCACCTTAAACTTGATGAATTGTTTTGATATGTTTCAGAAGTTCTGCTGGCCAACAATTGTTGAATACAACTGCTGAGAACTCAATATTTTTTGGATTTACCAATTCAACTACATGACTTAAACAAGCTATAATATCCAAAATGACTTTCTTTGTCTACTTACTATGGCATAGTTTTCCTTTAAACCCATGTGGACATACGCACTTGAACGTCCATCGGTGATGTCCAAAGCTATTTTTCACAATGCACATTCCTCCATTAACACAGGGACTAGGACTGCACACGTGATCTACACAGTGACAAGTCATTTTATAAATAAATGGGATACTAGTTAGGAAGTTTAGCTGTGCAGTGAATTATCAGGTAGTATTAGTCTTGCAGGCGATGTAGTTGAAAAGAAAGCAATAGACACAGTTCTGATTAAATCACAGCAGAAAACCTGTCTCTAGGACGTGAGAAGCCGGCTAAGGATATCAAAAGAAAATAAACTCATGGCGTAGTAAGATTATTACTTAACATTCTAAATATTTATCATGTAAATCAACTCTGTCGTCTACTGTCACGTAATTGCAAAGAACCTATATCAACAGGAGCGTATGGTCATCGTCTCTTGGTATTAACCATTACGTTAACCGTAAAGGTTACCCAACTGTCATATCAACTGTGGATTTAATCACAGTTAGTAACCAATTTTAGCCAGTTTTTCTTTTAACTTACTTTCGCAGTAGGTACCAATGTATCCTTTTTCACAAACGCAAGGGGCAGCTGGATTCTCCACGCATTTTCCACCATGATGGCATGGGTTACGAAAACAAATTACGGTTCCTAGAGAAACATCGTCAAAAAGCTTCCCACTGTCATTTATATAATTTAGGCAAATTTCACGAAGGATCTCGTGAAAAGTTAAATCATAATTTTAAAAACTTGAGTACTTCTTAAGCCTAATTGGTAAGCCGGTAGCTAAACTGCTTTTCAAGCCAGTAATGAAAGGTAAAAAAAAATCCAGCTGCTTTGTCTAAATAGTTTGGATCTATTATTAGTCAATTCGTTGATACTCGACAGAAACATTCTATTTCAGACTAAATACCAGAGGTGACCTTCCTTTTAGTGTTCTTAACCGTACATGAACATTAAGGGCCAAACCTGTGCAAAAGGGTCCTTTATGAAGAGGCGGACAATCACACTTAGCAGTTCCTTGAACATCTTTACATACACCATTGTTTTTGCAGGGATTTGGAAAACAGATATCCAGGTCTAAAGTCGAAGAAAAGAAACTTCCAGTTAAACAGAAAAATAAAAAAGGCCAAGGAGTACAGCGTATAGTAGAAGTGGTTGATACCTTATTTAGTTAAAACAGGAACCATAATCGGGGACGGAGACCTTAAGCGCGCGCCATTTCTAGTATTGGGGTTGGCGCCATGATATGGGACAATTTTTTCTATTTTTAGAACAAATTGCGCCATCGCCTGCGGAACATTCGCGTACATTGCTGCGAGAATTTTCGCGGATGTCGCGCAGAGGAAATGGCGTCCGAAATTCCCGAAATCGTTTATGCTTTTGGCCCACAACTCAACTTTATGGCTGTTGGAATTTTTTCGCCGTACGTTGCTCCAGTTTGAGTGAAGACAGTGCCGAATTTAGGTATGTCCCATTACACAGAAAAAAAACAAGTTGCATTGGATATGTTTGGATATAGCAGCGTTTAGGCCCAATAAGTGACAATACGTTTATGTCCGTAGATGCTGCTTAGTTGTTTTTGTTTGTGTAAAAATCCAATAAATTGTCTGTTGTCGATGAATAACAGCGCCCGCTGATGCGTGTTTTGCACAGCAAGTAAAACATGACAAATTGGGCTTCGCACTTTGGTGTGAAAACGTAAATCGAACTCATATAATAGTCTCTAGATTTGAATATGTTTAAGGTTGATTAATGTTTGAGAACATATTAAAAGCTTAGCTGAAAATATGTAAATACAGCAGAAATAATTAGAAAAGTTACGATGACACTTTTAATCAACTCGAATAAAGATTTCGATTGAGTCGGATCTCCTTGTCTATTTTATTTTCGCAGTGTAAAGTTTCACTATGTGGAAGAAACACACATGATGTTAGTAGCCTTTTGGTGAACGTTGGTGAAAATTGTTGTAGTATCTCAGCACAAAGGACAACGAAACAAATCTTTTTCATGATTTGTTCAAAATCTGAAAACACCGACTCGGACTTGAAAGTGCACGCGCTGCACTATGCAAATGAACTACTCTTACGCGTCAGACTTGCCTTTCAAAAGCTTTTGCAAACTCGCCAAACAAGCAGAAACAATAAGAAACTATCAAAACAGGTTTTGGTTATGATTAAGCATTGTTTGGCAAACTCACAAGTTAACTCGATACCGGAGTAAACAGTTTTCTTACAGAACTTTTCTCTACAAAACAAACGCAAAAGTTTACGGGAATAATTAGCCGGCGAGCGGATTTTATTCATTCACAGCGCGAAATTAAAGAATTTCTTGACCCTGAAAAACAGACCTTTTGCATTAAATCAGAGCATAAAAGTACATAGAAGAGCCCTGGTTCTTCTTCTCTGCCTTATTCCTTGCCTTCCCTATGAAAAATCGGCAAGAGAATCTCGCAATTCACAACATTTGATCACGCAACGTGACAACATTCACGCGAGAGCCCACGACACGTGCGTGGATCAGCGCGCATATATGACGTCAGGATGGCGCAATTTGTTCTAAAAATAGAAAAATTGTCCCATATCATGGGTCCACGCGTATCCCAAGACTTACGGTCTCCGTCCCCGATTATGGCTCCTGGTTAAAAATATAGTTAATTACTAAGATGAGACTTACAATGTAATTAGTTAATTGTAGTAAGTCTGCCTTCTGTAATTAATCTTTATACTGATTGCAGAAAT
>JAHPZR010008621.1:0-30000 GCA_019787425.1 Platygyra sinensis | reverse complement strand
TCAGTTTTTTAAATTTATTTTTTAAAACATTATGGTAAATTACTTACCCATTATTGTAAATAGTTGCCGAAAATGCTTTTGAGGAGCAATTATTAAAGATTATCGTTATCATAACGAACGTTTTGATCAAACGCTATGGCGGACTCCATACACTGTTTTATAGAGCGCTCAAAATCGACGGTCGGAAAAAGGCTGGGCGGTGAAACTGTCAGTCCGCTCTTGGTCCAATGTGTGATACGAAGAAGGACTGGCACGAGCGCTCCTTCGACACTCCCGGTGGCCAAAAATCTCCTCTCGACGAACCGGAAATAAAAATTTTTTTCTTCCTCTTTAACCCACCTGTAACGTATTAAAAAAGGCCTTTTTGATATGTTTGGCCCACTACTGAATACTATTTTGTCTGTTAGAATATCACTTAAGGACGTTCGCGCCCAAAAACTTCCCACGCACAGATTTTTTTAAAACTTTGTCTGCAGCTAGAAAATGATATGTTTAGATTAAAAACGTAAAAAAAATCGGGGGTCACCGAACTCGTTTTGAAGATAAGGCGTATCACAGACCATAGCATTTCTAGGATTTCCAGTCATTCGAGGCGATTTTGCCCAGATTCATTACTATCGGCTTATAGAATCATATCTAAGTTGTGTGTGTTTAACACAGCATATATGGGCCTATTTGATAGATCTTTGCTACATATGTCATTAAATCAGCTAGAACTAGCCATAAAAAATACAACTTCTAAGTTACGCACACCTGTATCCAGGTACCAATTCGACCCTATTTGAATAGTATATGAGAAATAATTAAAACTTCCCACGTACAGATTTTTTTTGTTTTTTAGTATAATGGAAAGAATCAGAAAAGGAAGTGATCTGCCAAAAAAAAATTGGGGGTCACCGAGCATCCAACAAAAATATTCGCACACAAAGTTAAAGCAAAGGTCATCAGCTCTATATTTTGTTGAGTTTTCGACTCGGTGCACGCGCTTGAAAATGACGTGGCACGCGCGTGACCAATGAATAGCGTGCGCACTAGAGATGCGCAGTAGCAATGGGCGCGAACGTCCTTAAAGGCGGACAATTTCGAATATTCTTGACGTTTAAATCAAGTTTTAAATGCCAGATATAGTCATCTGATATGGATACAAGTTAAAACGCGTGTTTTAACATGTTTATTTAAAGGGAAAAATAATTCATGCAACATGCTCTTCGTTCTCTGCTCCCTCCTACCCCCTCATGGGGTAGAGTCAGAACGGGAGCAGAGTCCTCCCGCACGAGGAGCCTCCAACATATCTTCGATGCGACTAACTTTACGTAAGAGGTGAATAGCTCTTTGCCTCCCTTGTGGGAAGCATTTCTTAGACTCACACGAGGCGTAGCTTCGTTTTGGTGCTAAGCTTGTTTTCGTCCTATAACGCCATGCAATTGCTGTTTTCATTTGTTATCTTGACAGACGTGTTAAACTTGTGAGTTTCTTCACACCTATTAGCTTGACAGTAGCTACAGCTTGAATGACCTTATTTCGTGGTAATCTGTTCAAATTTGAGTGAAAAAAAACAGTATCGAATGCAGGAATGTCCCGCTTATCATGACCAAGTTGTGTTTCACCTCTTCTTTTATGAGAAATCCACTTTACTCCAGTCTAAAGATCGATAGCTTTTTCATAACATAACAAAAAATTAGCTGGATATATTATTTGGATATAGTAATAACACTTTGCGAGTTTGATTTTCGGACCCTGAATTGCAAGGAACAACGTGATGTTTCACCAAGGGACAAATACGATACCAGAGAGAATAGCTTTCTTGCATATCCTATATTCATAAGTCGAAAGCCTACTTGTACAACTAGCGCGAGATCTTCAGTATCTTACTCATTCACAGCTCGTAATGTCCTGTTTTGATCCCTGAAAAACTCACCTTTTCCCATTGCCTCAGAACAAAAAAATGCGGCAAAAAAGCTGTTGATTTACATAGAAGGGAGTTTCGTGTAATTTCTGTAGAAATCTAAGTTCGAGTGTAAGTAAGTGGAATCTCCTTCCTCGGACCCGCTCGTTTCACTGCCTTACGTATAAGCATCTACATACTTCTTCCTATACATACTGAGATTTTCGCGCCAAAAATCAATGAAATAAATTTCACTCCGCCATCTTCGATTGAGGTTCCACTTGACCATTTTGACGGGAATATGGCGATCCGATTTTTTTCGGATCCGGTCCGGGTTTTGTCAATCGGACGCAATCCGATCCAGGTTTTGTTAATCCGGTCCGATCCGGTCCGGGTTTTTGTCAATCCGATCCGATCCGATCCGGTTCGGCTTTTGTCAACGCCCCGTCTAGTGTGTAAGTAACTTTGCAATATTTTGGTTTTTGCATTACTTGACTTGTCCAAAATCTAGCACATAATTTTCTTACTCATGCAATAAGCCTGAGAAGAATAAGTAGTATTGTTTCACATTTAGGATGATTATCAAAGCATCTGTACTTTCATTCATTTTATTTAATGCACTACAAACGAAAACAAAGGGAAAGAAAAGATCTTGTAGGACAGACATTTGGAAAATTAGTGCTCCAGTATTATAATATCCTGGTGTGAGATGATTATTGCAAGATATGAATTAATTTTCAACTAGTAAGAGTATATGCATCTCTATAGTCACTTAGTTGAGTAATAATACTAAAATCCATTATGTTATTTACAATATTATTGATATGCAAAATGGTTAATGAATACCCTGATTACTATTGAGTACCTTGAAATAAATTTAAGCACTAACTCAATTCAATTCAATTCAATTCAATTTAGTTTATTCACACTTTTGTCAAATATTTATTTACATTTACATAGTAGGGTAAGAATATAATAATAGAGAAGAAGAGGAAAAAGGAAATTAATAGCTTTGTTAGAAGTGTGCGGTGGTCAGAGGAGCTTAGCTTTTGAGCTAACCACCGCTGTATAATGGATGGAAATATATATAGTGTATGCTTGGTGCCATGATGACTATGGATGATTATGTAAAATAGTCAATTTGTTAACTTAACTTTTTTCCTTGTTTAACCATAGTAAATGGCAAACAAACTGAATGAAGCAAGAAGCGATCCTGCTAAGAACGAAGAGCTGGCCAGACATTGTTCTTCAAATACTGATGATGCCTTACTATTATGTAAAGAGGTAAATACATGTATGTATGATGTCATTGGGAAAATTATGTTATATTATTTCTTTTTTATAAAGTTTAATATTCTTTAGTTTTGTCCTGTTTGTGCAGTTTACATCGTGCACGGAACCATCATTATTGTAGGATAGATACAGGAGGAAAACAATTTATATCTATGTGTATGTTGTGGGTCAATTTGTTTTTTAAGTCAGAATGATTCCAACCTAGATTAATTTGTTTCAACCACCATTAAATGTTTCATATCAGTTTAACCCTTTAATGCCCAATAGTGACTTATAGATTTTACTCTGTCTAACGCCAGACGATTTTACTCGTCAAAGGGAGGCCCCTTGGGCACTAAAGGGTTAAAAAAACTATCTCCTTTAACCCTTTAATGCCCAATAGTGACTTATAGATTTTACTCTGTCTAACGCCAGACGATTTTACTCGTCAAAGGGAGGCCCCTTGGGCACTAAAGGGTTAAAAAAACTATCTCCTTTAACCCTTTAATGCCCAATAGTGACTTATAGATTTTACTCTGTCTAACGCCAGACGATTTTACTCGTCAAAGGGAGGCCCCTTGGGCACTAAAGGGTTAAAAAAACTATCTCCTTTAACCCTTTAATGCCCAATAGTGACTTATAGATTTTACTCTGTCTAACGCCAGACGATTTTACTCGTCAAAGGGAGGCCCCTTGGGCACTAAAGGGTTAAAAAAACTATCTCCTTTAACCCTTTAATGCCCAACAGTGACTTATAGATTTTACTCTGTCTAACGCCAGACGATTTTCCTCGTCAAAGGGAGGCCCCTTGGGCACTAAAGGGTTAAAAAAACTATCTCCTTTAACCCTTTAATGCCCAATAGTGACTTATAGATTTTACTCTGTCTAACGCCAGACGATTTTACTCGTCAAAGGGAGGCCCCTTGGGCACTAATTATAAAGGGTTAATTCTTTTTTCACTTTTTTTGGGTGGGGGTTTATAAAAAAATAACATGTACACCCCCTACCCCCTAAGTTTCTAACCCTACCCTACCCTGCCAGGATCTCAAACATGTACCAACCCCACTAACCGTAACTCTACCCTTAACCACCCCTTCCCCGATTTGTTTTTAAATTTTGCACTCACCTAGATTTGAACACCAGACCTCTGACCTTGAAGTCTGCCTTCATCTCCACTAGGCCACACAAGCAATCCTTGCTAATTTGCTCAGTCACATATTTGTCGGTCTAATAAGTTATTGGACTCAGACTCACTTGTCCCCTTTGATACAAATTAACCTAGGTTGGAATCATTCTGACTTAGCAAATTGGCCTATAGTGTACAACATGTAATTATGTAATACTTCTTCACTGCAAGTGGAGCATTGTCTTTCCTTTGCTGGTCAACATCGAAACATGCCACATACATGCTTGATGGGCCAATCGCCTAGCCAGGTGGGTGGTCATATCACTTCTGGCCACTGGGACTGTGCTGTAGTCAACCTTGGGCATGTTTTTGCGAATACGGACAGATATATATAAGTTTAGTAGTGGTGCCTTAGCTAACAGAGGTGTCACAAAGCCAGGAGGCCCCCATAAAGATTTGCGGTCCAAATCTTGGCATTGCAAACTAATAGACTGGTTGATAGATATTGCCAAAAGACAGACAACTTCTGGCTGGATTAAAAATGTTTAATGAAAGTACTTAATAGGAGTGTGTTTTAAATATTTGGGTTAAATGGTTGCAACCTTCTTTGTCCTAATTATAATTTGCAATCTGCTTATGAGATTTCATTTCAAACATTAAGTTACATTTTCATGCACCAGTTTGGAGGTACTTTCTTTTGATTTTTCAGCTGTTTGTGTACATTAATAATTTTGTGAACATTAAATTTATTAAGTTTCTCTATTTTCTGTTTGATCTGAACTGTGCTTGCCATCATTTTAACTCAAGATATAACTTTTTTTCATCTACCAGTTGCCATCCACTATAAACAAGTCCCATGTCAAGATGTATTGACAGTACTTCTCGACCAGTTCTTTAACCAGTACGGTTTAAAGGCAGCAAATTAAATGAATAATTAGTTTGTTTGGTTTACTCGCCTGACCTTTGTTGGGTATCAATGCTCTTGCTAAAATAAATGTATTTATTTAATTGAACACAAATGTACTCCTAACAAATTTGATGCAATGATTTCTTCTTGTTGGGGTTATTTGATTATTTTATCAAGTGACTGCCAATGACCAACTGACCGACCAACCAAGTGGCTGGCTGGCTGGCTGGCTGTGAGGAAACTAAAGTTTCTCCCTTTTTGATATTCTCCTTTGTGTACAATTTGTAGGTATTTGTTAGACAGCCAGGACCAGCATGTTTCCCCAGGCGGTTCAGCTCTTGATAGAAACCTCGTGAATATGGATGGAATCCTGAAGGACAGCAGAAGGAATTTGCTATCTGAGCACTTTGTGGAAGGGGCATCGAGATCTGATGTACCTATAATGTTCAGTGGTTTATACTGCAGAGGGAGAGCGAGCCCAGGAAGTGGCACATAAACAATGCTTCCCAGAAAGCCTGTGAATGAGTTTAAGAAAATAAATATCTTTTCTTGGAGTTCAGTTTGCTGTTTCTCTGTTTTTTTCTTTTAAACGACTGCCGCTCACAAAATTCCGATCGGAAAAAAAGCCCGTACCATATTCGAGCACTGGAGGCTTATTTTCGCCGCGACGCCCTCCGTCGATAGAAATGCGATTAAGCTTTTCCAATTTGTTATTAATAAGAATAAAGACTGGCTCTTCTTCTTTTACCCAGGAAAGATTTCTACTTCTCTTTGTATTCCTATTCGAAACCTTACTTGTGTTTAACCGTCCAAAAAAGCGGAATCAAATGTTGAATTTTTAGCCGCGCTGAGATGTTTTCGCACGCAAGTAGCCGCCATATTGAAATGGACCGAGATGGTTGCTATGATAACGTGTCATGTGAACTTAAACTTGGTGTTTGATTGGCTAATAGTTTGTTTTGGTCCAGGTTATCAAATTTGATAACTGTGCCGGACTGTTTTAATTTACTGGTTCATGTATACACCTGCGTTGAGAGAGACACTGAGAATAAAGCGTCTCGTTGAAGAACAGAATGGAGTGACCGTAACCAGGAATTAATTTACCGGTACATGTATACACCTGCGTTGAGAGAGACACTGAGAATAAAGCGTCTCGTTGAAGAACAGAATGCAGTGACCGTAACCAGGGATCGGCCAACATAGACCAAAACGATAATAAGTCAAAGTCAGATGCGATCAGTTAGTATATATGACAAAAATCATTATGTTGAAATATGCTAATAATTATCGGAAATCACTTACCTTGGCAAGTTTTTCCGGTAAATCTTTCAGCACAAGTGCATTTAAAACTATGATCAACCTCTTCACAAGTTCCGCCATTCTTGCAAGGATTATAGTAACAAAATAAGGTGTCTAGAGTTCAGGTGAGAAGGTTAATTAAAAGAATAACGCAGTGCACCTGCTGCTACTACAAAAATATAAGTAGCTCTACTTTAGGGCCTATTTCAACAACTCTACTTTACTGAAATGACTTTAAGCTTGTAAAACAAAATGTAGCTTACCTTCGCAAAGCGGACCCCCAAACTTTGGAGGACACAAACATTTGAACACGTCATGCTTGCCCATTGTCATAATGCCACCATTCTTGCACGGATTTCCTAAAACATGTAAATAAACAGCTGATAAGTCATGAATTTAACGTTAAGATTATGGTAACTTAATTCCCAAACGGAATAAACTATATGGTGTATATTTCTTGTCACTGGTCCATGAAGAGTCATCTGAACCCAATGGCTGACTGTTGGGTAATTAGATATTGCCCTCTATCAATCGTTATCAGTAGTTCTCAGTACTTTGTTCTGCGATTCTGATTACGTTAGATTGATTACCGGACGCGATATGCGACAAGCCTTAAAAATCATTTGAAAAACCTCAGTGTCAATAGATCTACTTAACAAATAGATTCCATGTTGCCGTGCGTCTGTTCAGTAATAGATCACAGATGACGTCAAAATGTGGTAAGAACAAAAAAGTGGCACACGAGGCGTAGCCGAGTGTGTCACTGATGTTCTTACCACATTTTGGCGTCTTCTGTGATCTATTACTGAATCAGACGCACGGCATCATGGAATCAACATAACGCGAAAGCCGGCCTTTGCCCCGCCTTTGCTCCGCCTTTGCCCACTTTGGCGAAGACGAAAAAAACGCCATTTGACGTGATCTATGATCGATACAAAATGAAGCAATTTCATTGGTTGCTATGCGTAGCAAAGAATTGTGATTGGTCGGGAAAAATCACGCCACTGTCAAATCCTGACTCGAGCGTCGCTTCTCGTGGAATGAAAACTTACAGTGAAAGCAGAATTGAACTACGAAATCTACAAATCTTAAAGAAAACGCTGGAAAAATCAAGTCAGCTTTTTGTCATCAGAACAGACCTGTGAGCCGAAAACTTTGGACGTTGCCTTGAAAATTACAGGAGTTGAAAAAATACCCTCGGAAAACTTGTGGTTGCCGTCAACCTAGAGGCCATTTGATTCGAGTTTTAAATGAAAAGGAGCGTAAATGACGGTGGATACTTTTGTCTTCTGTGGTTGGTGATTCTTAATCAGTTTGATATAGAGTGGGAGCCCGGCACATTTTAGCTGCGATACTGTTGACCGTGAGCTGTGGTTAGCTATACTTAGCTCGGTGCTGTGCCCTGATACGGACAGGACGCTCACATCGGAAAGCAAGGTTACGTATTTATTTTACCGATTATAAGAAGTGATGTTTTGATGTTTCATTTCTGACATCAATCAGTGTGTCAACAGTTGTTTTGACACTGGGAAAAGTTGAATTTTTTTAAATAAATTAATCTCAGAAACATTTTGTTTATTGGGTTTGTGTAAGAGTGAGATAAAGCAATGGTTCTCGGGCTTACCAAGACCAATTTTGTGCGTGGTTTAGTCTCGCTCGACTGCCGACTGCGACTGCTCGATAATTTTTTCTGGATCATTTTCTAAAAGAAACGGCTTTATCTTTCTTTTTCTGGCTTTTCGAGCCTGTTCAATGCCTCGGCAAGATTACGGCAATATTATCTTAATTCTCAAAACTTTCCGCCAAGTAAAACGGCAGCGGGAAAAACTTTGTAATGATGACGTCAATCGTGCATCTGTCCTCTAATAGATCATAGGCGAGGACCAATCAAAATGCAAGAATAACTTGGGTTATTATATAAATAATCTTATCACATCCAATAAATAATGGTAATTGAACTGAGCGGCAATGCAATTTGGCCTGAAATCATATGCGTGATTTCAATATCACAAGTATGATTTCAGGCCAAAATTGCACTCCACTCAGTTCAATTACCACTTTAATAAAACCATTTTGAAATCACACAGCTTTATGGCCTTAAATTTTAGATTTTGATGCATTGCTTGAATCCGAGCGGTTTGTTAGAAAAAGCGGAACCGGAAATGCTTTGACATTCATTTAGTATGCAAAACGATGTCATGTGACGAAAACTCGTTCAAGCATAACAAACAAACAAGTAGTTTTGAAGTGAGAACGAAAATAGTCTCTTTCATGCATTAAAGTTCGATTTTCTTCGCCTGAATCAATGATGGAAGACCTTCCTTTCTTCTGTGGTTGAGGCTGAGACTTTTTTGTTGTCTTTAGAGAAGGAATTTAATTTAAGGGCGCAACCGGTGTAATTCTGCGATGGATAATTTTCTTTTGAGTTGAGAAATTCCCTCGACTGCACGATGCCCAGCTGTGGATAGTTTTCTCTTTTAAATACCCTTTAATGGCACTCTGCATGATTTTACGGGATTCAGGCTCTTTAGTATCTCTGCTTCTGTTTATGACCTCTGGGTACAACTTTATAGTTGGGACCTTGTCAAGTTCGTGCGGCGCCGTTTTTTTCAAGATATATTTTTCAAGATGGCGTTCATTCACTGTTTTGTGGAGCGGGTCAAAAGACTACGTATGGCTATTCACAGCGATAGAGTTGAGCTCCTGTATTACTTCGTTTGAAACTACCGCGAACCTGGAAACATGTACCTTCTTAAGATGGCTATGAATTCGTTGTTGTGTGGTTTTCGTTTGTTTATGTTTTGCTGAACTCGGTATCACACAAACCTTGAGCAGATGTTGAAGAAAGAACGCCAAAATATTCGTCAAAATAGACACTGAATGTTGGAAACTTCTTGTAAAGAAGGTCTTCAGCCTGAAGGAGCTCGTTATCATTATTCAGAAACTTTAATTAAATAAATTCGTCAATTGTCTTGAAAAAGAAAAGACAACAACAACAACGGTTTCACCTGTAGTTGCAAAATACGCAACACAGTGGCTTTTTGTCATTCATTTTCCTAAAATTTTATTGGTTACGTCAAACTAACCTTGAAATCTGATTGGTTGTTTTGTTTTACTGTCCCATTCTCATTGGCTGAGAAAAAGGTGCGATTTAGAGCAAAAAATACTGCGATTCGTGAATAAATCGCACCCCTGAGAGCCAATCAGATTGCAAAGAGTAATCATTGATTTCAAAATGGATTTAATAAAATGGAAAAATCCAGCTGAACATTAAGAATCGAATCATGATGAGCTTAGCAAGCACTAGCAAGTACTTATCTCTTTTGTGCTACCTGTGATAATAGGTTTTTTGGCCTGGGAAAGCACTTTTGTAAAAACCTGGGAAACTCTCTGGCTGCGGGGAAGTACCGGATCTGTTACAGGGAATTACCTTGATAGACGTCAACAGCGGACAGAACTTAGGTCCAACGATATCGTTTTAATCCAAGAACATAACCAAAGAATATTTTACAAGGCACGACTATTAAAGCCGAAAGCACAATTCTAACGGATTACGTAAAGTTATTAACTAAACATTATCTCATCAATTTTAGAGAGAGCTATTGGCTACACAGGAATTTAACTTTTACAAGATTAATCACTTACAAAACATTGCTGGTAGATAACAGCTAAACAAAAGGCTAAGGCAGGTAGAAATTACAGTTCAACGCTTATTACAGTTATGATCTTAAAACAGAACAGCAGGTGTTTGTTACGGTTAATGAACTGGAACAGTAACCTGTAACTCAGAAATGCAAAGCAAACTTAAGCAAAGATATCTAAGTTGGATTTGTATATTTTTTGACAGCGAAAGCTAGTAAACAAATAAAACTTATCATCGTAATTTCTCTCTTCACATTCCTCCAACCTTAGCTTGAAACTCTCCTGAGTCAAGCAATTAAATTAACAAAGTAATATTATTTATAATGTTAAAAGCGAAGCACAGTACATATAGAATTTTTTTATTATTTTAACTCTTGTTTTTGTATTTTTCTATTTGATTTTTGTGCCTGGACCGCGGCATAAACCGAAAAGGCCGAGACTTATAGTGGCCTCGGGGGTCCAAAGAAGTTAAGCAAACTACTATTTGGAAATTATGTCATTGAAAGTTCAAGAAAAACAACTGAAACAAGATAAGGTATAGATATTCAAAAAGTCTCTCTATGATCCAGGGTCAGCTCCGGAAGTTAGTTCTTTGCGGATGGCACGAACTTCTCAGAAGAATCTTCATAAGTAACAACTGCGATTACGGAGCTGTTTGAAATCGTTTCTTCTGCCAATAAGGCTGTCACTCGAGGCTGAAAATCTGGATCTTCATAGCGTGTAGCACGAGGATGCTGATCGTAGAATTGTTTGATGACGCTCTTGTTCAGAATGTTGGAGGCAGGCTCCCAACTGTTTTGACTATGAGGGAATCCAAGCCATTAAATAAGAAACTGATGCTCCCCGTTTTTCATTCTTTGCTTGAGCAACTTCTCAACTTGATAGATATCACCGTTGTGAGATTCTGAAGTATCATCAGTAAGGTGCTCAGAGTGCGTTACTTCTGGCTGTGTGAAGGCTCTGTTTGGACGGCGTGGAGACTGGGCCCTTACATTCTCTTTTCTTGGGGGTGCGTCTTCAGGGGCCTGGGTCGGAGTATGCGAGGTGGACTCCGTAGGCCTAGGTGAGAGATCTTCTGGCTGCGTTTGGTCTGGCGAAATTGTTGTTGGGTTTGCACTTTTAGAAGCCTGAGACTCTGGTAAGCCTGCATGGTGCTCGACCAAAAAACTATCTGTTGGAAAATCTTCATCAGCTAAATACGGTTCGTCAACCAGCTCTGGAGGTTGGCGGATTGGGCGGGTGTCTGGAGATATGTAAGGCTTGAGGCGAGATACATGGACTGTGGTGGAAATACGGCGATTATCCGTAGCGTGTAGGATGCAATGGACAGGTGACAGAAATTTGACTATCCTGTACGGTCCATGATAATTGTTGGCCAATATCTTGGAGAGGCCCTTACGGTTGCGAGGAGTATAAAAATTCTACGACCACAAACACAGATATTTTTTCGCTTTGCACGCTAAATTTGGCTATGCGTGAGCAATCTCTATGTTCTCCACAACACGGGCACGGTGTTCAGCAATCGAGGCAGAAATCTCTCCTCGGAGGCAGGAAGGAAACATCCATTGGTAGGCGTGGTTTTCTACCATACAGCATATAAAACGGGGACTCTCCAGTAACTTCAGACGGGAGAAACACGATAACCAAAGAGAGCTGGGTTCAAGTACCGGTCCCAGTCCTTCTGATCACTGCTGACATAATTGGATAGGCTCTGTGCTAAGGTACCATTGAAAGCGCTCCACGAGCCCATCACATTGAGGATGATAGCTGGAAGTGTATTCCTTCTTAGTGCCCATAAGGAAACAAACTTCACGCAGAAGGCTAGAAGGGAAATTGGAGCCTCTATCAGACAGCAGCGTGCGGGGTGCACCATGACGTGGCATAATTTGGTTGACCAGAAGATCAGCAATTGTGGCAGCATCAATTGTGGGCACAGCAAAGGCTTCTGGGAAGCGCGTTAAATAGTCGGAAAACACCACAATGTACCTGTTATTGGAAGTCGTAACTGGAAATGGCACAAACAATCGAGTGCCACGCGGTCAAATGGTCCTTCTACAGGAATAGGGAGAATGGGTGCGGTTTGGTGCTGCTTTGGACTCTTCTTCATTTGGCAGTGTGTACAGGACAGGCACCAATGTTGTACGTCAGCAAACATCTTGGGCCAATAATACTTGTCACGCAGTTTGTCGTAAGTCTTATTTACTCCCAAGTGACCTGCTAAGGGATCATCATGCCCTCCAACTAAAATCTCATGTCGTAACGGAGTGGGAACCACTAACTGAGACTTTGGCGCTTGTATACGGCGACCTTTTGGAACGCAAAGGTGACACAACAGTCCATTAGGGTCCAAATAGTAGTCGTCAATGGAATGCACAATTGCTTTGGCTGCAGCACCACTGGAAGGCAGGTCTTCCGTGTCAAGATAGGTGATGATGTCAGCTAAGGTAGGGTCCTTACGATGTAGCTCCCAAATTTTCTCTACCTGCACCCCTGGTTTTTCATAAGCTGCAACCACAGGATGATATGTGCGTCGGGAGAGAGCATCAGCATTGCCATTAGGACGTGCCTGAACGATACTCAATGATGCAATCATGTTGCTGTAAGAGCAACGCCCATCGAGCTAGTCGGCCGGTTGGTTCCTTAATGTTCATCAACCAACGAACGGCATTATGATCAGTAAGTACCGTGAATTGGCCGCCATAAAGGTACGTTTGGAAATGTCGTACACCGTCAACAACTGCAAGTGCTTCTCGTTCTGTCACACTGTAATTACGCTCTGCAGGATTTAGTTTCCGTCCAGCATAGGAAATGACGACCTCGCGTCCATTTTGCTTTTGTCCCAGAACCATTCCAATAGCGTCATTACTTGCGTCTGTGGCCAACAAGAAGAGAAGATTGAAGTCTGGGTAGGACTAGAATAGGTGCTTCTGTCAGAGCTTTCTTGAGAGTGTCAAAAGCGTCTTGACAAACATCTGTCCAGACAAATTTCGTTCCTTTCTTAGTCAGCTCGTGCAGGGGGCTGACAATCTGGGCACATCCTTTGATGAACTTGCGATAGTAGTGGGTGAGACCCATAAAAGCTCGGACATCTTTTACGGTTTTGGGAACAGGGTACTCCTGAACTACTTTAACTTTGGCAGGGTCAGGCTGTAATCCCTCGGGTGTGATCACGTGGCCCAGATAGTTGACCTTAGTCTGTCCAAAATGGCACTTGCTTGGCTTAAGCTTTAAGCCAGCTTCCCGAAAGCGATCAAAAACCAGGCGAAGATGCTGTAAATGTTCCTCGAACGTGCGAGAATAAACCAAAACGTCGCCAAGGTAAATTAACGCAATTTGCCACGTTAGGCCTCGAAGGACACATTCCATCAACGGCTGGAAAGTTCCCGGGGCGTTACAGAGCCCGAAAGCCATTGTGGTAAACTCATACAAGCCTGCATGGGTGATGAAGGCAGTCTTCTCACGAGAGGCGGGGTCCATCTCCACCTGCCAGTATCCCGACATCAGGTCCATACTGCTGAAAACCTTCGCTCCTCCCAATGCTTCTAGGCTTTCTGATATCAATGGCAGAGGGTAGGAATCTTTCTTTGTTATCTTGTTCAGGTTTCTGAAATCGCAGCAAAATCTTGAAGAGCCATCTGGCTTTGGGACTAAGACTACTGGGCTGGCCCAAGGCGATGCTGAAGGCTGTATGACGTCACGGCTCAGCATATCATTGATGTGATTTTCTATGGTTTCTTTCTGTGCATGAGGAAACACGGTAGGGGCGCGAACGTAGCGGTGGGTGGTTTCCCGTATCAATATGGTGGTGTACCAGATTAGTGCGGCCAAGTTCTTCTGGTGTGACGGCGAAGACATCTCTATAATCGTTCAGCCGGGCCTTAAGCGATCTTGTTGTTCCGGGTTTAATGCTGAATTTCGGAGGTCCACTGGAACTTGAC
Organism: Platygyra sinensis; assembly: GCA_019787425.1. Lineage (NCBI taxonomy): Eukaryota > Metazoa > Cnidaria > Anthozoa > Scleractinia > Merulinidae > Platygyra > Platygyra sinensis. The sequence continues at coordinate 15,931 of JAHPZR010008621.1, read as the reverse complement.
CGGTCTTCTGCGGTATCTCCGACGGGGTAAACGTTGGGGTCACCATCAGCTTCAGAAAATGTCCCCAAGCTAGCTCCTTTGTACAGAGTAATGGGCTTACCTGTTGGGTTGATTAGGCGGAAAGGCACCGTCTCCCCTTCAGCTACTCTAACTAAGGCAGCTGCACCTTGTAAGAGATAGCGCTCAGCCAAGCGTGGTACAGACTCAATCAGTCCAATAGCACCTGGAGAAACGTCTCCCTTAATCTTGGCTGGAATCACTGTCTCACTGCGTGGTGGTATAACGTACGTCACTGGAGCAATTATTACCACGAGGTCCTCTGAAAAGGTGACAGGTGCGTTGTCCTTCAGTTGGAGAGTGTATTCTTCAAAGCTGATGTTGGCACGAGTAGCCTGTAGGAAGTCTCTTCCTAAGACACCTTTATATGTGACACCTTCTAGTACCTTGAATTCACAAGGGTAGCTGCCACCTGCGATGTTGACGGATGTACACAATATCCCACGTACAGGTAAATTCTTTCCACTAACTGTCTTTAGGAAACTCGACTTACTTGGTTTTAAAGGTGGAGGTTGACCATTATACAATCCCAACATGTGGTCTGCATCCCATACAGAAACTGCAGCTCCTGTGTCCACTAGACATCTAGTAGTTTTTCCATTTATCTGTACCTCCACTGTTAGGTTGGGCTGTGGTCTTTTTGTAGAAGTAGAAGCTACACTTTTGGTTATGGCTGGTCTCTGTTTGACTTCAGGATCTTGGGCTATAGGTCTACAGATTTTCGCTGCTTCGTGCTCTTTTTCTGCTGTGGTACTCGTTATTGTTTCCTCGGTGGTAGAATCAACAGGACAAGCTGGCTTCTCTATGGCTACTGTCTCTGATCCCAACTTGGGTTTATCTGTAGTTTCTTCTGGGGTTTCACTGACAGGACTTCTGTAGACAGCATCGCCGCTAAACTGGTAGGGCTCTGCATCTCCCGTATCTTCAGTAAGCACAGTGCCTTTGATGAGTGGTTCCTGGTACTGGTCAGCGGTCTCTCCTCTCAACGGAAAGGCTTTCCTTACTGCTGATTGCAGGGGCTGTTCATTGCTTATTACTTCTTCAGTCTCTTCGGCATCTGCAAATTGATCGTCAATGGTGTCCGTTTCCACAGTAGCACATGGAGACGGATCCTGTTTTTCAGCAGGTGTACCTTGTGACGTGGAAGTGTTATTGGCTAATTCATTGGAACTGTTAGCAATTTCTTCTCCGTCTGTGGTTTGTTCCTCTCCAGTTTGTAAAGGTTCTGGATTAGATGCCAGCTGGTCCACTGATCCAATTCCACTGGTGTGAATTACAGTAGGACTTAAGTTGTCAGTGAGTGGCAAATATCTTCCTCTCTTTGGGTGGACTGAGTTCCATTCTTCATTTTGGCCATAATATTCTTCTGCTGGTTCATATTCATAGTAATCATCCCATTCACCAGGGTAGTCATCATAGTCGATCCCAGAAACATCATAATATCCCATTGGGGCCATATAATCTTCTGGTAGGTCATAGTAATCATCATTCAAAGCAGCCAGCCGATCCTGGCGACCAGGTGGGCCCAAGGCTCTATATCGCGGCTGAAAGCCTGGCTGATAATGGTTACGTTCCATATTGCCTGGTGGTGGAAGCGCGTACCTGGGTACTGGTCCTTGTTCGCGTGAACGGCGTTGTGGACAACTAATTTGGATGTGGCCGGTTTGTCCACAGAAGAAACAGAAAGGTCTTCCGTCCCTGGATCTTTGTGGGTTGGCCCTTGCATCTCTTCTTGTATCTCTTCCTCGTTGAACGATGCCAATAATTCTGCGTTCACACGCCTATCTAGACTTTTCATTTCATTAGTCAGTTCCTGAATAAGTTTCTGAAGTTCCAGGATCTGGTCATCTTTTCGAGGTTCTGAATATGCCGCAGCCTTGTCTGGTTTAGCTTGTGTTGGCAATAGGCTGTCAATTTTCTTTGTCAATGTTTCCATTGTGAACTGCATCGGCTTGTTGCTGATCATTCACCGAGCTACTGGTACCTGCTACCATGGTGTTCAGTGTTTTTGTTAAGTTGTTAACTGGGCGGCCATGGTTTGGTTGGAATTGTTCATTGTTGTTTTCACTGCGGCTGCAAGGCGAGCCATCTCCTCAGCTTCTTGGAAACTCTTGGGTTGTTTTAGCAGAACAGTTTCGCGTAAATCAGCTCTTAAACCTTGCACAAAATGTCTCATCTTGTCAGCGTCTGAGATCTTTATTCTACGAAACTTGCTGGTTACATCATTCAGGTAGGTGTCAATAGACTCAACAGGTCCCTGTTGGCGGGTGGTAATTGCTTGCCAGATGATCCAACTTTGATTCCCGTTCGAGAATCTTTCCCTCAAAGCTTCACGTAATGCTACAAATGTACCCTTCCTGTCCTCATCCAAGGAATAATAGAAATCCTCTGCGGGTCCTGCAAGATTCAATATCAGTTCTGCCAGTGCGGTGGGACTGTCTGTACTATCCGGCGTAAGTTTAAATAATGCTCCACTTTGTCAAGCCAACGGTTAATATCTTCGGAATCGAAGCCGTGAAATGGAGCTGGCCTTTGTGAACTAGATGTGTCCGGAATTGGAGCTTGTTCCATAGCATTAATAGTTCTCTGGCGTAATTCCTGATGGTTTTGCTGTTGACTCCTTAGCTCTTGTTGTAAAAAGTCAACTTGCTCCCGTAATTGTTCTCATAGCTCGGCTTGCATGGTCCCTGTTGGTAGGCGTCCACGAGGTTGTAGTTCTTCTTTATTTTTTGTAAATAGGGGTGATTCTCTTACACCACTATGACTAAAATAGTCTTCAAAGTCACTGTTATCACTTGAATCCAAATGTGATTCGTTAGGATCCTCTTCTAGGCTTTCCTCGTAGTTTGGTCTTACGGGAAAGTGTTTGTAAATATCAGCAGGTGAATTTATAACTGGTACCTGTCGGCCACCTGCTGTGAGGTTGTTTTCTCCTGTACTTTTCTCTTTCTCTTTCTCTTTTTCTCTGCCTTTTCTAGAGGTTCTTTGGTGCAAAATTCGTCAGGATCAGGGGTATCCTGTTCTTCTATTTCAGCGCAAACTTCTTTTCGCGTACACTGGGCTTTCTGGAAATCTGCGGGTGGCTCGCTTGGGCTGGTACTTTCTTTGTGGCTGGGCTCAACGCTGAATATCAATGGGTTCCAAATTCATCGTATTTACTATATCAGCTATATCTGGGCGGGCTTCTGGTACTCCGGAAATTTCTCTTTCTCCGGGGCTTCGTACGCGTCGTAACTCGGGGGCTATTTCACTTTCGTCGAAGGGCAAATCGTATTCCACACAGGCGTCCACCTTCGACTTGGGCGTACTGCTTCCGTACAATTTCTTCTGGCTTCTCAAATTATACGGTTTCTTTTTTCTTTTGAATAACTTCGACATGAAATGTCAATTCTTTAAATTTTTTTTTTTCACTTACTTGGGCGTCCTTTTGTCGTTCGCTCCAAGGGGTTACATTCCGTTCTGGATAACCTTTAACGTCTATTGGTAATTCGTCTGTAACTACCCGGATTCTCCACCACTGTGATAATAGGTTTTTTGGCCTGGGAAAGCACTTTTGTAAAAACCGGGGAAACTCTCTGGCTGCGGGGAAGTACCGGATCTGTTACAGGGAATTACCTTGATAGACGTCAACAGCGGACAGAACTTAGGTCCAACGATATCGTTTTAATCCAAGAACATAACCAAAGAATATTTTACAAGGCACGACTATTAAAGCCGAAAGCACAATTCTAACGGATTACGTAAAGTTATTAACTAAACATTATCTCATCAATTTTAGAGAGAGCTATTGGCTACACAGGAATTTAACTTTTACAAGATTAATCACTTACAAAACATTGCTGGTAGATAACAGCTAAACAAAAGGCTAAGGCAGGTAGAAATTACAGTTCAACGCTTATTACAGTTATGATCTTAAAACAGAACAGCAGGTGTTTGTTACGGTTAATGAACTGGAACAGTAACCTGTAACTCAGAAATGCAAAGCAAACTTAAGCAAAGATATCTAAGTTGGATTTGTATATTTTTTGACAGCGAAAGCTAATAAACAAATAAAACTTATTCATCGTAATTTCTCTCTTCACATTGAAAGCTGTCAAAAAATATAACTTATTCATCGTAATTTCTCTCTTCACATACCATATTCACTATCGAAACCTGGATCAGCATCTAGTCTCCCTCCCAACGGATGTTCATGACGTAACGAAAACTGCTGAAACTTCTACAGCCGTAAAGAGGGTACCCGTTTACACGCGTGTGTGATTTAAAGTGTGAAAATTGCGTTCGGCAAGATCTGGTTAAAGGCGACACTGTATAGAATAGGGATACTATACAGCCGACAATCGTTTTTTTGTAAAAGCGAATCAACCAGAAATATAACATGGAACAAAGATAACACCTTGTCTATTACCGGTATTAAAAGAGAGCACAAAATATTGTTTAGTTTCTTCCTCCTGTTGGAAAGTCAAACAAATGGATTGTTTAGAAAAACTGTAACAGATAAAAAGGTTGTAAGCCATGTTTTCCTTAAGTTACTACGTGGGCGGCTTCATACAGAATGCGGATTACTCGTGCAACCGATGAAGAAAGTAAAGCATTGTGTTAACAAAAACAATCTTAACACGACCGGGATCATAGAAAAGAAAAATTCTTAGATTCTTAATTAAGAACGCTAATCTAGGGTTAGACATCTAAACAGATGACATACATGTAGTATTAAGACACTCTGACAAATATTCTTTCATTCTCAGTGTTATTCGGTTATCGCAGTCCACTCACATTTAAAGTTAAGGGAAGTTGAATTACACTGGCCTACCTTCATGGATATGTACATGCAACTCGTGTAGATCAGCAGTATCCACAGGAGTACAGCAGGGAAGTAGAGATTTGGGTTCTGCCGACTGATTCCCTTCCTCGGAGAGTAAGCGCGTTTTCTTCTCGTCAATTGTACGTTTTGTCTCAGTCTGTGCTTTAACTTTTGAAACGTGAAGTTGCCAAGTTTTTCCGCCAATGATAGAAATCAGCACAATACATCTAAGTATGTAATGTAGGTTCATTTTTGCGTTTTTCGCAAAGTTGAGATGAATACGTTGAATTCGTGGCAAACCGATGTTTGTTAAAGATGGTTATTTGAATTGGTGTTTCTTTTCTTTCCTTTTTTTCTTTTCATTTGAATGAAAGCGAGCATAATTTGGACACCTGCGAATACTCCAGAACTTGTTAGTGATCTTCAGTTTTTAATTATGGATCTAGAGGTTAAGAGCTTTTCGCCCCGAACACTCGTTGGCAACTTAGAGTCAGAAAAGCAAATAAAGGCAGAAAGGTTACGAATAACGTCTACGGCAAACGGCAAAAAGGAAATTTTTGTCGCTCTTTATTTAGCAGTTTGAAAAATAAATTGAGAATATTAATATTACTAAAGGAATAAAGAATATGGGTCCATAAGGACCTTTCTAAGCCCCTTTTGACGACTGAGAGTCCATAATATACACTTTTTAAAAGCAGTTAAAGGAAAACATGATTAAAATATAGTTCTTCCATTTTTAATTTGCTTGAATAAAGCCACAGTTATTTTCACAAATCGACTAGTACCCGTGACAAGAAATTACAAACTGCCAGTCATTAGTCTGCAGTACAGGCGCCTTATTGGGGAGCGCGAGTTGTGACCTCGTTATGACCTAGCCTGTTCCAGGCTCCCGACAGTTGGGGACGAGCGAAAGAAGAAGGGACGAGCGAGAGAAAAAACGAGGGAGGACTAACGCGAGGAACGCCGTAGTCCACCGTCATTTTTTCTCTCCCTTGCCCTCTTTTCTTTCGCTCGTCCCCAACTACAGGGAGCCTGGAACAGGCTAGTTATGACCTCACGAACGTTCATCCATAATAAGAAGGAACAATACTATACTTGCAAACAGCTGTAATCAAGCAGCCAGGTCTGGTGTCGCAAAATGGAAAGCGATTAAGCTAGGTGTTCAACGATGTTCAACAAAATTTCAGTTCATATTTTGTCCCTTGAAGGTAACTAGTTAAAGACTTCCAGTAGAAATGAGCAATAAGTACAAGGAAAATTGCAGCTTGCGACGCGGAAACCAGCACAGTCAACTCTACTTGAAATACCTCCTAATAACACGTCTTACCACTCAGGACGTCCTACACAGTCAAGGGGTTAATAACGCAACAAAGATACCTGGGTCGGGAGCTCGATTGATAATCGCAGTTGTGCACACAACTTTAAAGGCCGTTGTGAATTTTTCGGGTGGGGGGCCTAAATTTCACAACTGCTGGTAAGTTGTGTGCAAAACTGCGATGTCTTCATATAACATTGAGAAATAATCATCGCAGTTGTAACAACAATTTAAGCAATTGCAAATTTTAGCCCGAAAAAAATTTGCTGTTGCTTAAATTGCTATTACAACTGCCACCATAGTAGTCAGCATGTTGGGAATTAAGCCCCGTTTTGGATTTACGCGAATTTCCTTGGATCCCCTGCATACTAATGTGGATTAGGTGTCTATGGTTAGGTGGAATAGGTAAATCATTAATATTCAAACTGTCTCGCTAAAGTACCTTCCAACATACTAATAAGCGTCGCTCTAAACTCGCCCGTTACTAGCGAACCCTGATAGGCGCATGAAAAAATCTATTATGTGGTTAGAGTAAAAGCGTGAATTTTGACGAAAGCATCATTCCTTCATTCAACTTCAACTCGCTGGAAACTTAAGAACTTTGTTCGATTTTCAAAACGTTTATCAACATGGCTTTTTTTAACCAACATTGTTGATCTCGAAGCTCTTTTGGACGCTTGTTTATCTGTCTGTGACTGGGAGATTTTGACGGAAGCTCTTCAGTTTGTCAGTTGATGATGTAAAGCAGTGTGATTGTTGGTGTCACCATTTCTCGTGACTCGTTTGTGTTCAGTCAGTCTCGTGTTATGGGTTCTGGCAGTTAACAGACCAGCGTTTGATCTTGTGAACTACTCCTTGTGTGTTGTTGGATTTTCCCTGTCTTTGACGTTGGTCAACAAGTGTCCTGACGTAGTTGAAGGTTTGTGGGCTACAACGATGTTGTAGGGCTGTAAGATCCGTAGGATGGTTCGAGAAGGGCCCTTAATGTATATAGTATACTATTGAGTTATGGATGCACTTGGGAGGTTTTCTAAGCACTCAAGAAGCTACAGTCGCACTCGGCTATCGCCTCGTGCGACTCTTACGCTTCTTTTGTGCTTAGCGACCTCCTGCGTGCATCCATTTAAGCAATAGAAAACGTTTTCCGTGTTTGCATAGCCTGATGTAAACACGAGAGGGGTTGGGAGAATTCGAGACAGTTATGCAAACCCGAGACGAAGTCGGGGGTTCAGTTGCATAACTGTCGAGGATTCTCCCAACCCCTCGAGTGTTTATATCAGGCTATGCAAACACAGGAAAAGAGTTTTCTATTGCTTTTATAAAATATTTCTCAAATTTAATTCGACAAATGAAGGGAAAATTTGTTTATTAATATTGTGATCCAAAAAGATTTTATCAATACACGCTCTAAACAATCATCTTTCCTACTAACCAATCAAAACGCGCATCTGATAACGCACGAACCAATGAAATTTCGCGTTACAAAAGTCAAAATTTGTAGCAAAATCGCCAGCGAGCAAGCGAGCGCCGTGTAAATGAAAGCGATATCAGCTTTGAATCCTTCTAAATCATTGGGGAAAATGCCCAAAGTTCGGTGAAACAGAAGAAATATTCAAAAGATTTACGACTCTGGAAGGAAAGAACTTCAAGATGAAATCACTGTGCTTGATCGCTCTTGAAAGTTACGCCAACTTGCCCTGATTTGGCAGACCGAGAAGATGGTTGAGAACCTGAGTTGAATCGCTCAACGTGCCTTGTGAAGTTTTGCTGGTTTGGAATCATAGCACAAGCAAGCAGGGTTGAGTTAATGCAGTTAAGTCGAAGGGCATTAAATCCATCATTCTGGTGAGCTGTCTGGTAAGTTTTTCGAAGTTTTAATGGTCATTTTTTGAACATTTGACAGCCAAAACACGGCAACCGATCGGCCGTGTGAAATTCAATTTGAACAGATTTCGCCATCGCAGTCTGTAGCATATAGTTCGCGTTTAATTTTATTGCACATCTTTTTTTCAAATTTTAAAAAACAGAATGTGATTTTGAGAATTTTACTGTAGTAATCAAATGCAAAAATTACCTTGAAAAACGTTTACTGCGTATTTTGTTGCATAGTATTTTGTTGCCTTCCCTTGAGCTCCCTCGACGAGGTCGTCTAGCTCACTAACATCGAGGCATGCCAAGCGCTGTTGTTCCTCTTTCTTTTAATTTCTTTCCACGGGTCAGAAGGAAAGATATGTTCAATCCCCAAATCAAAACTTGGAAAAGTTTTCCTCATTTGAATTCCTTAATATTTTTACTTGATAGTTAGACTACCGGCTTTGAAATGGTTTCAAATTGTGCCGGGAAAACACAGAAAGCGTGCCGTGACCTCATCTAAACACACCTATCGACCAATGAGAATGCGCGTATTGTCTTAAGGACGTTCGCGCGAAAATTTTCTAACATTGATTTTTTTTCTGAAAATTGTACCATGGAAAGATGATGAGTTAGTGATGTCAGAAATGTAAAAAAGATGGGGGGTCACCGACTTCGTTTTGGAGAGAACATGCCCAGAAGAGCACCTAAATCTGAGTAAATCGGGCTTCGTTAGCGAAGAAAGCCATAGTGGCCGCAAGCCCCAAAATATTGCAATTAGAGCTTTAAAGGGAAATGTTATCGGCCAAATATGGTTTAAGTGGACCTATTAAGCGAATTTAGTCAATTGGTGAGGTTCCTCAAAGAACAAGTTCGCATTTAGCGACCATAGTTTCACGCGCCTTAGAGCCGCAAGATGGCAGGATTCCATGTCCCCTGGACAGAAATCTTGAAATATTTTTAACTTCCCACATTGATGTTTTGTTCATTTTTGGACATTGTTGAGATAATTGTAAATAAAATCTGTTTCTGAAAAGAAAAGTAGGGATCACCGAACGTCCAAGATCGTTAAATCCAAGCAAAGCTACAGCAATGGCCATCTGCACTATAATTTTTCATTTGAATCCTTAGAGCGCGCGAACTCACCTGTAGTTCGTCGAGTGTCGCCAGGTAGGATAAATGTTGTGCTATTAATTTGAACAAAACATGCTGTCCCTTGTCAACTTAAACCCGGAATTCTCAAGTTAACTATTAGAAGAGGCCAAAGCAACTTTAACATTGTCTATATTTAATTTTAGTTGGCTGGGAAGAAAATGAGTGTTATTGTGTTCAGTCAGTGAACAGTCAGTGCTCCTGGTTCAGTAGGACAGCTACGTTTTGACTGCCGCTCGTATTGCGTGCGAAGCCGCCGTATGCAAGGTTATAAACTGGGTTTAGTAATATAAAAACTCGTCCCAGTCCTCTTACGTTTCTGTCGCATGTAGTTCAAGCCTGCACTCAGCGGATTCTCCCCACTCGAGAGGGGTGGAGAAGAGGCACTGGGAATGAGACATTTTAGCCGTTTTGAACAGGGTTCATAGATCTCGAGCGATTTTTTCTCTGAATTGGGTATCGGAAAATCCGAGCTTAGTTTGAAACATGTCAGATCACAATCAATCAATCCATTTATTAAAGTCATAGCGTGGGATTAAGGTTGCCCTCAGTATCCGAGCCAGAGGCTCATGTATAAAACGCATGACAAAAACAGAATTAAAATGCTAATAATAATCACAAGCAAGGGTAGGCTAGGAAATGACTATTATTTGGTGGAGGGACATTACCTAAGCGAATATCCAGGTACTTTCTTGAAAAGATTAAAAAGTGAGCAAAATAATCTGATAATGGTTGTTCTAAATTTTTATTGTTGATAGCGGTAAGCTTTAGGGTTGATTACAGTTTTACAGTGAAAGTAAGCCTACTTTACAGTAGATTTTTTATTCGATCTGCAGACTGCAGACCAAAAGGTAAAAATTAGTCTGCATAATGTAGACTGAGGGTAAAATGCAGACTGCAGAGCATAGACTTAAGCTTTTGAACTGATGTTACTATTTCCACCTTTGAAACCTAACCGTAAGCAGGGTAACTGGAGCATTATTTAGGCTAACGTCAGTGATATCTAGGCTTACTGGAGTGATATTGAGTCTAACCAGAGCACGATTCAGGCTGACGGGAGTACAGTGTACAGTCTTTCACTGCATTTAGCCGAAATAATGATGTAATACCACCAGTTCCGTTAAAGCTGATTTCCAGTCCGTACTGCGCAGTCTCAGCGCTCTAATGTTTGTGAGTCTCACAAACATTAGAGGCAAATCGATTGTATTCGTTACGAACTGCTTACCTTGTCTTCGAGGCGCATTTAAATTCTTTTTCCAACAGTTTCCTTGAGTTTTACAGCTTTGAAGTTTTTTCATCAAGTGATATCAGAAAGAATGAAGCATAAAGCTTCGCATCGGAAAATGGCGGTTGACATCACAGGGGGCCCACACAATCTGTCTGGGTAGCCGATTGTTATTTAATAGTAAATGTACTAGACTTACCATTTGCCTCACTTATAGCCATATATCGCTAACTGTGTATGTAAATCAATGATGAATAAACATTGAATTACCTTACCTGTGGTGTATAGTCGTCCTTTGGCCTCAAAAGCAGTTTTTTGAGCGATTTTGAATGAATTTGAGTTCGCCGTTGACTGTTCTTTATAATAGAAGGACAAGGGAGGAAACCTTTTTTGAAAGGGTTCCAGCGCCGGGGCGATTTTTCCCCCCAAAATCGCATCGCTCTGCTTTCAAACTTCGCAGCATAAACGTCAAAAGATTCACGATTTTTCTCGTACCTTCCAATCGAAAATCCATCTATACGGCCGGGAGCTAGCCCTCGAAGAAAATCAAAATCCCACAGTATTCGAGCGACTGTAAAGCGTAGCAAGATCCTTACGTGCCAGCCACAAACCGTTAGGTATTTTGGATAGGTTATTGTCTAACGTGGTCCAATCAGAAAGGGGCAATCAGCGGGACGGTTTGTGGCTGGCGGTTTGATTTACATACACAGTTAGCGATGTATGGCTATAGGTGAGGCAAACGGTAAATCTAATACATTCACTATAAAATAACAATCGGCTACCCAGACAGATTGTGTGGGCCCCTCTGTTGACATGAAACTTTGAATTTACCTCATGTAAGTAGATCCGAAATGCTACATTTTGTGACGTCTTACATGAAACAAAACAAAATTCGTAAACAAACTCTCGAGAGTGCGCAGAACGGACTGGAAATCATCTTTAATATAAGAATAATAATAATAATGATAATAATAATAACAATAATAATAATAATAATAATAATAATAATAATAATAATAATAACAATAATCAATTATTGGATGAGGTTTTTGTAATATCCAGAATAATCAAGGTCGAGATAAGGGTTATCAGCTGATAGCCCTTACTGAGACCTTGATTATTCTAGATATCACAAAAACCGAATCTAATAATTGTTTTGTTATACATTGAACGAAAAAAGATTGAAGTCATGTTTTTGCTTCTTCACTAACGGCAACATCACAAAGCGCGCAAACTTGATATGATTAGCCTTAGCCACAGCCACACATGACATGACTACCCGTGACCTTGAGTGACCTTGACATGATTATTGTATAATCTGCAGTTATGACGTGACGGCACTGATTTCGAAAATTCACTGTACGCTTTCGGCCAATCAGAAAAGAGTTAGAGAGTTCAATGTATAATAATAGTAATAATAATCGAACCCGGGACACATTGGTGGGAGGCGAGCGCTCTCACTGCTGCACCATCCCCGCTCCCCGAATCAAAACTCGAGCCAGCATTTGGTGATTCACTTCCATCAATCATAATAATAAATAATAATAATTTTATTGCTTCTATAGCGCACGATACATGAGAAGATGCTCTCGTGCGCTTTACAATGACAAAAACCAGAATTCTACTATTTACAGTCAAATCAGTTACATAAAAATGGAAAAATCCAAAGCTAATTAATATTCCAACTATAAAATTGCATAATATCAACTATAAATTCACACTTGATCAGATGTTCTATAGATTATAAGCTTTCCGAAATAAATGAGTCTTAAGGGCTTTCTTGAATGTTTGTACGTTTTGAGAATGGCGGACTGCACGTGGTAATTTATTCCATAACGCTGGTGCAGCGGCTACAAAGCTACGATCGCCTAATGTCTTTAGAGTTTTTACTCGAGGAGGCTGAAGAAGAAGCTCATCAATAGATCTAAGATTATATGTACACTGAGTCCTTAGGGTAATCAATTCAATTAAATACGCTGGTGCAAGACCATGGATTGCCTTAAAAGTAATGAGCAGTATCTTGAACTGAATACGAAATTTAATGGGTAACCAATGTAACATTTTAAGGGAGGGGGAAATGTGATCGAAACGCCCTACGTTACAAATAAGTCTTGCAGCTGAATTTTGTACCCGTTGGAGTTTGTAAAGTTCAGTGGCTGGTAGACCATATAGTATACTGTTACAATAGTCCAAGCGACTCGTGACAAGGGCATTGACCAAGATCTGCGTGGTTTCACGACTGAGGAATTTCCTAATTTTTCTTACTTTTTTAACTTTTATCTCTTGTATATTTTTAGACTTTTAATGTACGTTTTAGACTTTATTTTCTAGAGGACCCTTCTGAAAACCACCACTAGGTGATTGGAGGCCTCCTCGTAAAATATTAGTTTATTATTATTATTATTATTATTATTATTATTATTATTATTATTATTATTATTATTATTATTATTATTATTATGTTATACAAGTGAAAGAAGGCAGATTTGCATAGGCGATTGATGTGGCTGTTTAGTTTGAGCTGACTATCAAGCCAGCATCCGAGGTTCTTGACTTCAGAAGACGAGGAAACTTCCACCGTTCCCACATTGATCGAATCAATGTTGACTTTCGCCAGTTGCTGCCTAGTCCCAATAACTAAAAATTCCGTTTTGTCATCATTTATCTTCAAACGATCAGCCAGCATCCACTTCCTTATGTCGTTGATACACGCTTCCATGGCTGCCACTGCGTTGGCGGCATGTTCGGGATCGGGTTTAAACGCAACATGGAGCTGGGTATCATCGGCGTACGCATGGACTTGGGGGAGGTGTCGCTCAATAATAGTAAAGAGCTTGCTGGCGTAAAGAACAAAGAGAAGAGGACCTAGGCAGGAACCTTGAGGGACACCACATTTCACTTCAAACTTTTTAGATGTATGACCATTGATCGACACTGACTGGGAGCGCTGGTATAGATACGACTTGAACCACGAGAGCACGTTACCAGAGATACCAAAATCTGACTTAAGACGGTTTAACAATATCGCATGGTCTACATGCGTTCCTTCTATGGTGTTATAGGAATACCAGTTTTGTTTTCGAAAATGATGCAGGCACTGTGTATCCTGTTCGTTCAACATTTTTGCTTGTTATTCCTGTTTACTTCTTTTTTCACCAACCGCCCATTTGTCTTGCTTTTCAAATCTGTGATGGCTAATCAATCATGGAGGTACAGTATTTCTGTACATGTTGATTCTTGAAATTTTCTTTGTAAATGTCTCGCTATAATGCTCACACTAGACTCCTGCATGAGCAAAACACTACTTGCCAAAGTAAACTTAGAGAATAACAAGCAACCATGTTTAACAAAGAGGCTACACAGTGGTCACCATATGTTGAAAACAAAAGAGGCATCCCTATGTGTATAACACCATATAAGGAATAGATGTTTGACAGAATAGAAATGCCAAATGCTCAGGAGAGTTTTGTGGGGCTCGCATATGTAAGATCAGTGTCTGATACTGTTATAATTGTAACACAAAATATGCTTTTGAACTCTGTATTATGCAGTCCGCATTTTTATCTCAGTCTACATTTTACCCTGGTCTGCAGCCCATGGTGTGTGTTTTAGGCTGATGATTTTCAGGTTGATTTCCAGCAAAGTGAAAGTGAAGTCTGAACATCTTTTCACATTACTAAATTACATAGGCAATCAAATAGTATTCGACTGTACAGTCATTACCATGGTCCTTTCATAAAATAGCCACACAATGATTAAAATAGGACAGCTTAAGTGTTGGATTTTTGCAAGCAGTACCATCATTCAGAGTAAATGATGCACTGCATAAGTTACTATCTTTAGAACATATTTGAAAAAGATTCTACTCCCATAATGTATTTAAGTCTTTGGTGTTAATTAAAAGTAAAAGTTTTAGCTTAGTTTTTAAATTTCAATTTCACATTTCTTTGGTTTTCTGGTCCCCTCCATGGCAGATCTGAATAAAGGACTAAATCGTCTCAGATGTGGCAGAAATAATTTTGAATGAATTTGAGAGTCATCAGTTTTAATCATTACAAGTCCACGGTGAACTAAACTAAATTTGGCAAAAGGAGCTATTTATGGTATTGTTTTGTAAGCTGTACCCTCCGTGGCATGCAAAATATTGTGGAATTACCCTAGATGAATAGGCGTTCTTGGAGAAGCCTATCACCAAAGTCGATAGGAACGTGACGAGGGTCAGATCTTCACTGAAGTCCCCGTTTTATTCTGAAAATAATTAGTTAATGACTAAAATTACATAGCTGCAAAGGTTTCGAAAGTTGCTAACATACCAACGAACCTGCTAAGATACCGGTAACTAACAAAACAAAACTAACCTAAAGGCTAAGATAAGACAACAAAGCCTACCGATTATCGACGTTTGGTGAAAGAATCCAGAGGCGGACAAAGGTGAAATTATAAAGGTTCCGAAAGATACGACCACATGCACGTGGGAAAAACAACAAAACAGTGTTTTACAAGTATCTATGCCCGGATGTCGGCTGCGAGAAACAGCTGTGCAATAAGGGCGTTGAGCGCGAGCCTCAACACTAGGGATAATGAAATTTCTGTAGGTTTTTTTTTTTTTTTTGATATTTTATTTTATTTAATGTTCCACATGACTTACACTACATTGCACTACATCACACTACATTACATTACGTTATATGACATTACCTTACATTACATGACATTTTATAACCTTAATAACATTACATTACATACGTTACATTATATTACACAAGACATACTACGTTACTTATGCTACACAATACCAGTTAATTACGATAGGTGTTAAACTAATGCACTCTCCGAGAAACTTCATAATCTTATACGTTACATTACAGAAAGGTGATAATTGGCTTCCACTTTTCATCGTGAATTTTTAATTTGTTATTTTTTAAGGCGATAGATCGCTCGATGGATTCGACATACTTTATCTTTAAAAAGACTTGAGGTAAAACAGGTAGAAAATTCTTAAGCCGGTTAGAGTAAATGACCTGTTTACCAATAATAATAATTAACAATTAGATTATGAGCTCGAGATTTCTATAAGGTGATAGTTGATGAGGCCGAAGGCCGAATCAACTATCACCTCATAGAAATCGAGAGCGAATAATCTAATTGTTTAAATAGAATTCTTTCTTAAGTTTACTTCAAATAACGGTTTCCAATTATTTCTCGACGTATTATTAAACTTTGCGTCTTAAAAAGATCGCCCGGATTGAATTGGCATTTAACATTGTAGTGTGTACGCGTGCGCATCATTTTTTTCGTTAATTTCAACTTTTTTTAGGACAAGAAACCGTAAATGTCCTTCGTTTAGTCTTCTCAGGACTTTAATCATCCATTTTCATTAAAATTTTCCTCCAAAACTTTAGCAAAACGAAAAAACGTCGCCGTTTCGTAGACGAGTTCCAGCCACTGCACACTAATGGCTGATAGTGTGAAATGGCTCAGCCAATCAGATTACAGCATTTGCATTAGTATACTAGTAGAATTCTAC
>JAHPZR010008620.1:22500-25000 GCA_019787425.1 Platygyra sinensis | reverse complement strand
CACTCTATAGTCTATTTATGCACTCATTATTGACCAATCAAACACTTTGAATTTTGTTGAGAATATTATAACTTAACTGAAATTATTTTAAAACCAATTGGTGGTTTTCACGTTACGCAAGTAAGCTTAATTATCACTCAAGTGAAAAATAAAATCGCTTACCATTTAATAAATTGAGTCAAAAAATTGAAATATCGTAAAGAGTAATAAATAAACAACGTGCCAAAGTTTCGGGGATGTGCGATATTACGAATTCGAGTTATTCGGCTAAGGTATCACTAAAAGTTATACGGTTTAGTATGGAGACGTCATGTTGGAGCCCGTCTGAGGGACTCCAAAATGGCGGGCCGAAAACCATAGAAAACATCTGGCCCCAGTTTTTCAAAGGGTGGATAACGCTATCTACCGGATAAATCGCTATCCAGTGGATATTGCGGTTTGTTTTGTTAACACTTATCCGCTGGATGGCGATTTATCCGGTGGATAGCGTTATCCAGCCTTTGAACAACTGGGGCCTGGAGTTTATTTTAGCTCTCTCCAAGCGTTTATTCTCTCTGTTAAAATTGAAAACATTCGCATAGGCACTTCTCTCAACATGTTGGTGACTCAGAACTCGAAAAAGTAAGGCGAATCGACGGTTTTTGTGCAAGTAACATGTTACCCAGGAACAATGCCGATGTCACGCATTTTCAAAACAAAGCAGTCTACCGAGCTGAAGACAGGCAAATAGATATATGTTAAAAAATGACTTTTACCTGATGAAGGTAAAAAGTTAAAAGTGTTAATTTTAGTTTTTTCTGACGTCACGTGAAAACCAATAATGTTCATGTAGTGTAGCAGTCAAAGACAAAAAGTGATAGTACTACCCTGTGGTTGGTTAAGTTTGTGGGGGTGCTACAATAGCTCCGCTGTATTTTTTTTCCCCAAAATCCCAGAGGTTTGGTTACCAATCTAAGGAATCGAATGCATGGTATTTGCGAGCATGTGGGCAAAGCATTTTCCCTTCCGAGCACGAGCATTATCTTAAGTTAGTCTGCGAGCAAAAAAAAAAATTCCAAACGCCACTCCCACTTAAAGGTCGGACATGTAGGCACTTCTAAAATTATGTTAGCACAAGCAAATGAGCACCAACTAAAATTCTACGAGAATTTCAAACTGCACCTAATTTTTTAAGCACTGCCAAATTTTAAACGACCATTTCTGCGAAGCAGTTTTAGAAATGGTGGTGTGGCTTAGACACCTTAAGCTTGTCTTGAATGCTATAATCAACGTCTAGTTATAAGCAAAGCTTTTTTCACCAATAGACTGTCCGATTCTAGTATTCAACCTTGAAAATTACCCTTAATAGTGCTATTTTTCACCATTAATACATCACAAGATCTTCAGGAATTATTAATAACCCTCAAACCAGTGGACAGAAGATTAGAGGGAGCATTTCTCCTATTGGGCAGTATTGAATTAATTCATAAATACAACATCACTTCAATTCCAACATTGCCATGTGACCGAAATGCAATGGCAGAGATGGTATCCAAAGAGTACAGTGAAGCTTTTGTCAAGAAATGAGGTTGTAAGTTTTATCAAACCCGCCACCAAATATGGTACACAATTTAGCCAAAATATGACATAACAAATGCCATGTGTTTACGGTCACATAATAGCGAAACCCAAAAGATATTCAACATGCTTGGAACGACGAACACAGCAGGCACGTTAACTGGCACGATCCCACATCAGAACAAAACTCGATCGATTCCCGATCATTTTAGCTTTTTGATTTCTCGTTCAAAGTAATAAATTTACATTCGTAGCGTTCACAATGCAAAGGAGGAAAAACAAGATGCAACACTCACCTCTCAAATAAAAATCCAGGGAGATCCAACAAGAGTTGACAAAATACAAGCTCAATGGCGCCGGCAAATCAGCTGATGAGTGATTGCTTTCCTCCGTAACACAGCTTAAAAATTTAAATGTCGGCCACCGCAGACAAAGTCGAACGTTCTCGCTTCACTCTACGCGAAACAGCTTGAATTGTTAAAGTTCCCTCAGAACCGAGTACATTTCGACACGGCTTGTGTTTATTTCCACACGGCTCGTGTTTACTACCACACGGTGACCGCTTGTTGTGTCTTTTGAAGTGAAGTATTGTTCGCATAGTTTTACATAAGTGATCTCTGTTTCCTTCACAGCTAGCATTCATGGAAAATGAAAACATTTTTACAGTTTCTCACAATACTAATTGCTCCTATTGTCTCGAACGGACCGAGAGGGAGAAATATTTTGGACGTGCGAAGTTTGAAGTCAAAGGGAACCGAAACGGCGGCAAACCTTTATGGGCGCGCAAATGATTTTGGGTACCCCACTTTTTTCGGCCGACGCGTTTCAATGGGCGCAATTCCGTAATGTTAAGAACGGTGCCTACTAAATACAGTACAGATTAGGACCACGCAGAAAAAGATTTTTGCAAAGGCTATTGGAATCCACAAGGAAAAATAGGGGT
>JAHPZR010008620.1:0-17500 GCA_019787425.1 Platygyra sinensis | reverse complement strand
GTGCGCAACACTCATCAGATAAAATTGTCAAATGCGAATTTATGTCATTACAGTGAATATGCCGATTTGAAATGCACATGCAACCATTGGAAATAATAATGAACACTCTTTCAAAACAAAGGAAAACTGGAAATTATAAATAAACTTTGTTGCTATTGAAATACAACAACAACAATATTTATTACTTCTCAATTAAGCCTTAATCCAGTGGCTCCACAGGTAGTAGCACTAATCAAGGCCGGCCAGGATAATCAGTGAAAGAAAAGAAAATACACACTAAGAAAAATTACACACTAAAAATACAGATAAATAAAAATAGGTGAATATGGAAACAGAATAGGCCTACAGAAACAGCTATCTAGTCAATTGAGGTTGGCAACATTACAAGAGAAGCTCTAAAAGACAACAAGATTTAAGATGAGAAAAGCTGTAAGAAAAGCTTTAAAATTTAAAATGTAGCACTTTTCAGGAGGAATTTGTTTGGATGTCTATGTGAAGTTTTTAGTTCATTCTGTTTGCTCAGAGAGGCTAACTCAGGTTAACAAATAATAAAATACTTCTCCCAGGGGTATTATGGGGTGCCATTTGTAAAAAAAAGTGATTTAGCTTAATAGCTACATAAAGTTTTTTGATATGATATCATACGTCATTGATTGGATATAACAAATTCTTATTTCAAATCATGCATTTATGATTTGATATAATAAATCTTGATTTCAAATCATAATTTTATTATTTGATATAATAAATCCTGATTTCAAATCATATGTTCATGATTTGATATAATAAATTTTTTTTTTTCAAATCATGCAGTTATGATTTGATATAATAAATCCTGATATCAAATCTTGCATTTATGATTTGATATAATAAATCCTGATTTCAAATCATAAGTTTATGATTTGATATAATAAATCCTCCATTTAAATCATGCATTCATGATCTGATATAATAAATCCTGATTTCAAATCATGCATTCATGATTTGATATAACAAGTCCTGATTTTAAATCCTGCATTCATGATTTGATATATTACATTATTATTTGATATCAGTGATTTCATGATTTAAGTTAATAAGTATGATTTAACTTAATACATGATCTGTGCCAGTACATGTGACAAGTCATGAGACGATCTCAGTCTCAGACGCGGGAAACTCACAAATATGTCGGCCCGATATATCAAGGTCAAAATCTTATGCTGTGTCTCAGGTGGTCCAAAGGGCTGTTGACAAGGCTCTATCATGTCTCCCAATCACATCAACAAGCGAAACCCCCTCCTTAAGTGCAACCTCCATCTCCACAACGAGCTCCACTACGACTTCCACTTCTCAAGATGTATGTTAATGTGCTCGCTTGTAGACAATCATGTTGCTTTTCTTTGGAGACTCGTCTGGTTTTAAATATTGAATATACAGTATTAGGCCATTTTCTTTTTTTCCTGTGTTATTGTTGTCCTTGCTAATGTTTTCTGCAGATTGATTGATGTTCAAGCAGCTTCATAAGAGATGTGTTTGGAAAATCTCCTGTTCTGCATACATTTTCTTTTAGTCGGTTATGTGACTTTGTTGACCCTTGCCAAATTGTCGCTTTTGATGTACCTGTATTTGCCTGTAGACTAAAATTCTGTTCCGATACATTTTTGCCTGCTTTCGGACTCTCCAATAGTGAGCTCATTGTGGAGATGAAGGTTCCACTTAAGGAGGGGGTTGCGCTACTTGATGTGATTGGGAGACCCGATAGAGCCTGGTCAACAGCCCTTTGGACCACCTGAGACACGGCAGAAGCAATTGACCTTGATAAATCGTCTGACATGTTTGTGAGTTTCGCGCGTCTGAGACTGAGATTGTCTCGTAACTTGTCACATGTACTGGCACCGATCATACATTAATTCAGTTAAATCATACTTACTAACTTATATCATGAAATCACTGATGTCAAAATAATAATAATGTCATATGTCAAATCATGAACGCAGGATTTAAAATCGGAATTTGTTATATCAAATCATGAACGCATGATTTGAAATCAGGATTTATTAGATCAAATCATGAATGTATGATTTAAAAGGAGGATTTATTAGATCAAATCATAAACTTATGATTTGAAATCAGGATTTATTACATCAAATCATAACCGCATTGATTTGAAAAGAAATAATTTATTATATCAAATCATGAATGCACGATTTGAACTCAGGATTTATTACATCAAATACTAAACTTCTGATTTGAAATCAAGATTTATTATATCAAATCATAAATGCATGATTTAAAATAAGAATTTGTTATATCCAATCAATGATGTATGCTATCATATCATAAAACCCTATTTAGTAAATAATGAAAAAAATTACAAAATAAGCTAAATCATTTTTTACAAACGGCGCCACATAGGGTATACAAGTAGGTTACATCGATTTGAAGGGGGGGGGGGGGGGGAGTTACAATGGGCAGCTTGCGAGTGACTTTGACAATACAGTGTAAGTCAAAGTTCAAGGTAACTTGAAAAATTTTAAAATAAATGGCCCCAAATAACCTTGCTTCAAATCAATGTAACCTCTGCCTCTGGAAGAAGTACCTCTGTAAACCTGAGTTAACCTCTCTAAACAAACAGAATGAGCTGATAACTTCAAGTAGACATGCAAACAAATTCTTCCCGACAAATGCTAAATTTTAACTTTTAGAGCTCCCCTAGTCCCACAAAAGTAATAGCGTGTATCTAAAATTTACAATTTCGGTTGTTTTGTAAAAGCATTCACGTATTGTAGTTATCATATTTCCAATGATTACATGTGTATTTCAATAGTAATAAAATGTCAAGTCAAATCTACTGTTGCTCAGTTCATCATCTTGTATAATCACCCTCCAGTTTACTATTGAGCACTCTGAAAAACGATCTGCAAATCACCTTGTTTACAGTACATACATGTATAAAATATACATGCATATAGAGAATGACTGGTGAACTTTACCCTGGAAACTTAAGCTTAACTTACTTCTACGTACAAGACATACACACGCGAAGACAACAATGGTTTACCTGTTGTTGTTGTTGTCGATTCGTACCTCCGTATAGATATATCGATGTTTTCACCGGATATATGCCACCAATTACTGCTTCAGATCGTGAACAGAGAAGAATTGAAAGTAAACTGAACTCTATCCGCCAAAGTAGAGTTTTCAAATAGTGAAAAAGGACGAAGAGATCGATACAAGCTCCTGGGTACACGACATTTCACACCTTTCAAAATGGACGCCAGAAAATGGCGCGAGAACCGCGAGAGCCTGGTATCTAATTCGGAAAGCCGCTGATCGGTGCTTGTTGAAGGTCGGCCTCGGGCACTCAAAATGCTGCCGAAGGTCGTTCGTCATTTCGTTACAAGTCGTTTTGAAACACTTTTAAAGTCAATTTCGTCTCAAATGTAACCTCGAGGAAAAATCAAATTAGTTAAAAGCGTTACAGGTTATCGAACAGACTTCTTCAGTGTCCATTTCAATTTTCTGCGGTTTCCTATTAGTCACTTAACTTTCCGACGACTTCGCGAGTCGTCGCGCTCGTTTAACACAACTGAATTCATGCCAACTTCATGCCGGGCTATTTCACTCCTGTTAAAATAGCCAAGGTGTGTTGTCATTAAAGGTGTGTTATAGCTCTGGTAGATTTCTCCAGTTGAAGAACATCTACATCTCATTAACTTATGGTGTGTTCAAACAGATTTCAGTTAAGGTGTGTTATCAATAAACACAAAGGTGTGTAATCATTACACACCTTTTGTGTTTCCTTACACACATTGGTGTGCTTCCTTACACACATTGGTGTGTTTTCTTAAACCGTGAAACAGAACAGTGAAAAGGTGTGTCACCACTACACACCTTGGTGTGTTTGGAAACTCACAAGGTGTGCTAGGGAAACACACCTTATTTAAGAGTGTGGAATCCTGCCATCTTGAAACTATGGTCGCTAAATGCGAACTTGTTCTTTGAGGAACGTCACCAATTGACTAAATTCGCTTAATAGGTCCACTTAAACCATATTTGGCAGATAACATTTCCCTTCAAAGCTCTAATTGCAATATTTTGGGGCTTGCAGCCACTATGGCTTTCTTCGCTAACGAAGCCCGATTTACTCAGATTTAGGTGCTCTTCTGGGCATGTTCTCTCCAAAACGAAGTCGGTGACCCCCCATCTTTTTTACATTTCTGACATCACTAACTCATTATCTTTCAATGGTACAATTTTCAGAAAAAAATCAATGTTAGAAAATTTTCGCGCGAACGTCCTTAAGACAATACGCGCATTCTCATTGGTCGATAGGTGTGTTTAGATGAGGTCACGGCACGCTTTCTGTGTTTTCCCGGCACAATTTGAAACCATTTCAAAGCCGGTAGTCTAACTCTCAAGTAAAAATATTAAGGAATTCAAATGACGAAAACTTTTCCAAGTTTTGATTTGGAGATTGAACATATCTTTCCTTCTGACCCGTGGAAAGAAAGCAAAAGAAAGAGGAACAACAGCGCTTTGCATGCCTCGATGTTAGTGAGCTAGACGACCTCGTCGAGGGAGCTCAAGGGAAGACAACAAAATAGTATGCAACAAAATACGCAGTAAACGTTTTTCAAGGTAATTTTTGCATTTGATTACTACAGTAAAATTCTCAAAATCACATTCTGTTTTTAAAATTTGAAAAAAAGATGTACAATAAAATTAAACGCGAACTATATGCTACAGACTGCGAATGCGAAATCTGTTCAAATTGAATTTTACACGGCCGATCGGTTGCCGTGTTTTGGCTGTCAATGTTCAAAAAATGGCCATTAAAACTTGGAAAAACTTACCAGACAGCTCACCAGAATGATGGATTTAATGCCCGTCGACTTAACTGCATTAACTCAATGCAACCCTGCTTGCTTGTGCTATGATTCCAAACAAGCAAAACTTCACAAGGCACGTTGAGCGATTCAACTCAGGTTCTCAACCATCTTCTCGGTCTGCCAAATCAGGGCAAGTTCGCGTAACTTTCAAGAGCGATCAAGCACAGTGATTTCATCTTGAAGTTCTTTCCTTCCAGAGTCGTAAATCTTTTGAATATTTCTTCTGTTTCACCGAACTTTAGGCATTTTCCCCAATGATTTAGAAGGATTCAAAGCTGACATCGCTTTCATTTACACGGCGCTCGCTTGCTCGCTGGCGATTTTGCCACAAATTTTGACTTTTGTAACGCGAAATTTCATTGGTTCGTGCGTTATCAGATGCGCGTTTTGATTGGTTAGTAGGAAAGATGATTGTCTAGAGCGTGTATTGACAAAATCTTTTTGGATCACAATATTAATAAACAAATTTTCCCTTCATTTGTCGGATTAAATTTGAGAAATATTTTATAAAAGCAATAGAAAACATTTTTCCTGTGTTTGCATAGCCTGATATAAACACTCGAGGGGTTGGGAGAATCCTCGACAGTTATGCAACTGAACCCTCGACTTCGTCTCGGGTTTGCATAACTGTCTCGAATTCTCCCAACCCCTCTCGTGTTTATATCAGGCTATGCAAACACGGAAAACGTTTTCTATTGCTTAAATGGATGCACGCGGGAGGTCGCTAAGCAGAAAGAAGCGTAAGAGTCGCACGAGGCGATAGCCGAGTGCGACTGTAGCTTCTCGAGTGCTTAGAAAACCTCCCAAGTGCATCCATAACTCAATAGTACACTACATTACATTAAGGGCCCTTCTCGAACCATCCTACGGATCTTACAGCCCTACAACATCGTTGTAGCCCACAAACCTTCAACTACGTCAGGACACTTGTTGACCAACGTCAAAGACAGGGAAAATCCAACAACACACAGGGAGTAGTTCACAAGATCAAACGCTGGTCAGTTAACTGCCAGAACCCATAACACGAGACTGACTGAACACAAACGAGTCACGAGAAATGGTGATACCAACAATCACACTGCTTTACATCATCAACTGACAAACTGAAGAGCTTCCGTCAACATCCCCCAGTCACAGACAGTTAAACAAGCGTCCAAAAGAGCTTCGAGATCAACAATGTTGGTTAAAAAAAGCCATGTTGATAAACGTTTTGAAAATCGAACAAAGTTCTTAAGTTTCCGGCGAGTTGAAGTTGAATGAAGGAATGATGCTTTCGTCAAAATTCACGCTTTTACTCTAACCACATAATAGATTTGTTCATGCGCCTATCAGGGTTCACTAGTAACGGGCGAGTTTAGAGCGACGCTTATTAGTATGCGGGAAGGTACTTTAGCGAGACAGTTTGAATATTAATAATACTGCTACCGTAAATACTCGCTTCTGATTGGTTGGAAGCTGATCAATTTATCCCAAATTGTATCGATAGCTGAACAATTAAATTTTAATTGTATCGGTTGCATTTGATCGGATAAATTCAAGTTTGCCGTTAACGACAAACAAGAAATGCTTTGTATGAAGAAGCAGTAGTAAATAAAATCAAAAACAAAATCGACCAAAACTTAGCTACGCAGATATTTGGAGTGAGCTACCGAGAGGAAAAATCCGAAAGGCTGCATTGAAAATCTCTCGCTCGAGCATCTTGAAGAGGTTCTCGGAGATTTCTACACCGAATTAAAGTAGTCAAAGAAGAAAGACGGCAGCTGCGAGCCAGAGTCGGGATCGGCTTGTCGACTAAACACAACTTGGTACTTAGTGACTCAATATTTTGGTTTAAGAGGAAGGCAAGAAGACTGACTCGCGCAATGAACGCTTCAAGTCTGCAAAGAATGAAAATGGCCGCGACTATATGTCATGTTTGCCGAGTCAAGCCCTACGAAGATGAGAATATCTAATTCAAGGAAGGACGGTCGTTCCAAGAATGGAGGAGACTAGTAACTAAAATGTCCAGCTGGCGTTTCTGAAGAATTCATGAGCCGCGGACCAAGCAAAGTAATTTAAGTCCATGGTTTGAAAATCTTAAAAACTTACAAACTTCGTTGAAGAACTAGTCTTCCCATTTCAACTTCACTTGTCTTTGCACAGTTATCCTCAGTTTTCCCGAATGAACTCGTCCTTGTATCTTTAGCTCCATGTCACAGTTTAAATTAAGGCTGTAAACTTTTCTTAAAACGATTTCACGCAAGTTTTGTCAATAAATAAAACGCTTTTGATACCGTCTCGACTGGTTTCGACGTGCATTTTCTTTCCTGTACATGTTGATTATTCATCAAAAAGTCGCTCATGCGTTCAGAGTTTTGACAGCTTCAAAGCCAATGAAATTGAACTTAATGTTACAAACTTGGAACTTGCTCGTCTATGTGGCTCGTTTTCGAAAGAAAAATAATATCGCATGGAGAACTTTGGCGCAAATTGTTGAGAAACTTAACCGTTGCTTCATTCTAGCATCCCTCAATAGCAAAAAGACGTCAGCCAGAAGCTTGTATTCACGGTTGCCGTATTATTAAAAGGAAATCGGTCTTCTTTCTCGAAACAATTAGGGATTAATTGTACTTGTGAACAGATCGGACTTTTTCTAATTTCCACTCGTGGCTGCGGCAGCCACTCGTGGAAATTACTAAAAAGTCCGATCTATTCACGCGTACAATTAATCCCTAATTGTTTCTCGAACAGACCGATTTCCTATAATAATGATTTACCTATTCCACCTAACCATAGACACCTAATCCACATTAGTATGCAGGAGATCCAAGGAAATTCGCGTAAATCCAAAACGGGGCTTAATTCCCAACATGCGTGACTACTATGGTCGCAGTTGTAATAGCAATTTAAGCAACAGCAAATTTTTTTCGGGCTAAAATTTGCAATTGCTTAAATTGTTGTTACCACTGCGATGATTATTTCTCAATGTTATATGAAGACATCGCAGTTTTGCACACAACTTACCAGCAGTTGTGAAATTTAGGCCCCCCCCCCCCGAAAAATTCACAACGGTCTTTAAAGTTGTGTGCACAACTGCGATTATCAATCGAGCTCTCGACCCAGGTATCTTTGTTGCGTTATTAACCCCTTGACTGTGTAGGACGTCCTGAGTGGTAAGACGAGTTATTAGGAGGTATTTCAAGTAGAGTTTGACTGTGCTGGTTTCCGCGTCGCAAGCTGCAATTTTCCTTGAGCTTATTCCTCATTTCTACTGGAAGTCTTTAACTAGTTACCTTCGAGGGACAAAATATGAACTGAAATTTTGTTGAACATCGTTGAACATCTTGCTTACTCGCTTTCCATTTTGCGACGCCGGACCTGGCTGCTTGATTACAGCTGTTTGAAAGTATAGTATAGTTCCTTCTTATTATGGATGAACGATCATGAGGTCATAACTAGCCTGTTCCAGGCTCCCTGTAGTTGGGGACGAGCAAAAGAAAAGAGGGCAAGGGAGAGAAAAAATGGGGTGGACTACGGGGTTCCTCGCCTTAGTCCTCCCTCGTTTTTTCTCTCGCTCGCCCCTTCTTCTTTCGCTCGTCCCCAACTGTCGGGAGCCTGGAACAGGCTAGGTCATAACGAGGTCACAACTCGCGCTCCCCAATAAGGCGCCTGTACTGCAGACTTATGACTGGCAGTTTGTAATTTATTGTCACGGGTACTAGTCGATTTGTGAAAATAACTGTGGCTTTATTCAGCCAAATTAAAAATGGAAGAACTATATTTTAATCATGTTTTCCTTTAACTGCTTTTAAAAAGTGTTTATTATGGACTCTCAGTTGTAAAAAGGTGCTTAGAAAGGTCCTTAAGGACCCATATTCTTTATTCCTTTAGTAATATTAATATTCTCAATTTATTTTTCAAACTGCTAAATAAAGAGCGACAAAAATTTCCTTTTTGCCGTTTGCCGTAAACGTTATTCGTAACCTTTCTGCCTTTATTTGCTTTTCTGACTCTAAGTTGCCAACGAGTGTTCGGGGCGAAAAGCTCTTAACCTCTAGATCCATAATTAAAAACTGAAGATCACTAACAAGTTCTGGAGTATTCGCAGGTGTCCAAATTATGCTCGCTTTCATTCAAATGAAAAGAAAAAAAGAAAAGAAAAGAAACACCAATTCAAATAACCATCTTTAACAAACATCGGTTTGCCACGAATTCAACGTATTCATCTCAACTTTGCGAAAAACGCAAAAATGAACCTACATTACATACTTAGATGTATTGTGCTGATTTCTATCATTGGCGGAAAAACTTGGCAACTTCACGTTTCAAAAGTTAAAGCACAGACTGAGACAAAACGTACAATTGACGAGAAGAAAACGCGCTTACTCTCCGAGGAAGGGAATCAGTCGGCAGAACCCAAATCTCTACTTCCCTGCTGTACTCCTGTGGATACTGCTGATCTACACGAGTTGCATGTACATATCCATGAAGGTAGGCCAGTGTAATTCAACTTCCCTAAACTTTAAATGTGAGTGGACTGCGATAACCGAATAACACTGAGAATGAAAGAATATTTGTCAGAGTGTCTTAATACTACATGTATGTCATCTGTTTAGATGTCTAACCCTAGATTAGCGTTCTTAATTAAGAATCTAAGAATTTTTCTTTTCTATGATCCCGGTCGTGTTAAGATTGTTTTTGTTAACACAATGCTTTACTTTCTTCATCGGTTGCACGAGTAATCCGCATTCTGTATGAAGCCGCCCACGTAGTAACTTAAGGAAAACATGGCTTACAACCTTTTTATCTGTTACAGTTTTTCTAAACAATCCATTTGTTTGACTTTCCAACAGGAGGAAGAAACTAAACAATATTTTGTGCTCTCTTTTAATACCGGTAATAGACAAGGTGTTATCTTTGTTCCATGTTATATTTGTTCCATGTTATATTTGGTTGATTCGCTTTTACAAAAAAACGATTGTCGGCTGTATAGTATCCCTATTCTATACAGTGTCGCCTTTAACCAGATCTTGCCGAACGCAATTTTCACACTTTAAATCACACACGCGTGTAAACGGGTACCCTCTTTACGGCTGTAGAAGTTTCAGCAGTTTTCGTTACGTCATGAACATCCGTTGGGAGGGAGACTAGATGCTGATCCAGGTTTCGATAGTCAATATGGTATGTGAAGAGAGAAATTACGATGAATAAGTTATATTTTTTGACAGCTTTCAATGTGAAGAGAGAAATTACGATGAATAAGTTTTATTTGTTTATTAGCTTTCGCTGTCAAAAAATATACAAATCCAACTTAGATATCTTTGCTTAAGTTTGCTTTGCATTTCTGAGTTACAGGTTACTGTTCCAGTTCATTAACCGTAACAAACACCTGCTGTTCTGTTTTAAGATCATAACTGTAATAAGCGTTGAACTGTAATTTCTACCTGCCTTAGCCTTTTGTTTAGCTGTTATCTACCAGCAATGTTTTGTAAGTGATTAATCTTGTAAAAGTTAAATTCCTGTGTAGCCAATAGCTCTCTAAAATTGATGAGATAATGTTTAGTTAATAACTTTACGTAATCCGTTAGAATTGTACTTTCGGCTTTAATAGTCGTGCCTTGTAAAATATTCTTTGGTTATGTTCTTGGATTAAAACGATATCGTTGGACCTAAGTTCTGTCCGCTGTTGACGTCTATCAAGGTAATTCCCTGTAACAGATCCGGTACTTCCCCGCAGCCAGAGAGTTTCCCCGGTTTTTACAAAAGTGCTTTCTCAGGCCAAAAAACCTATTATCACAGTGGTGGAGAATCCGGGTAGTTACAGACGAATTACCAATAGACGTTAAAGGTTATCCAGAACGGAATGTAACCCCTTGGAGCGAACGACAAAAAGGACGCCCAAGTAAGTGAAAAAAAAAAATTTAAAGAATTGACATTTCATGTCGAAGTTATTCAAAAGAAAAAAGAAACCGTATAATTTGAGAAGCCAGAAGAAATTGTACGGAAGCAGTACGCCCAAGTCGAAGGTGGACGCTGTGTGGAATACGATTTGCCCTTCGACGAAAGTGAAATAGCCCCCGAGTTACGACGCGTACGAAGCCCCGGAGAAAGAGAAATTTCCGGAGTACCAGAAGCCCGCCCAGATATAGCTGATATAGTAAATACGATGAATTTGGAACCCATTGATATTCAGCGTTGAGCCCAGCCACAAAGAAAGTACCAGCCCAATGCAAGCGAACCACCCGCAGATTTCCAGAAAGCCCAGTGTACGCGAAAAGAAGTTTGCGCTGAAATAGAAGAACAGGATACCCCTGATCCTGACGAATTTTGCACCAAAGAACCTATAGAAAAGGCAGAGAAAAAGAGAAAGAGAAAGAAAGAGAAAAGTACAGGAGAAAACAACCTCACAGCAGGTGGCCGACAGGTACCAGTTATAAATTCACCTGCTGATATTTACAAACACTTTCCCGTAAGACCAAACTACGAGGAAAGCCTAGAAGAGGATCCTAACGAATCACATTTGGATTCAAGTGATAACAGTGACTTTGAAGACTATTTTAGTCATAGTGGTGTAAGAGAATCACCCCTATTTACAAAAAATAAAGAAGAACTACAACCTCGTGGACGCCTACCAATAGGGGCCATGCAAGCCGAGCTATGAGAACAATTACGGGAGCAAGTTGACTTTTTACAACAAGAGCTAAGGAGTCAACAGCAAAACCATCAGGAATTACGCCAGAGAACTATTAATGCTATGGAACAAGCTCCAATTCCGGACACATCTAGTTCACAAAGGCCAGCTCCAATTCACGGCTTCGATTCCGAAGATATTAACCGTTGGCTTCACAAAGTGGAGCATTATTTAAACTTACGCCGGATAGGTACAGACAGTCCCACCGCACTGGCAGAACTGATATTGAATCTTGCAGGACCCGCAGAGGATTTCTATTATTCCTTGGATGAGGACGGGAAGGGTACATTTGTAGCATTACGTGAAGCTTTGAGGGAAAGATTCTCGAACGGGAATCAAAGTTGGATCATATTGCAAGCAATTACCACCCGC
Source organism: Platygyra sinensis (assembly GCA_019787425.1). NCBI lineage: Eukaryota > Metazoa > Cnidaria > Anthozoa > Scleractinia > Merulinidae > Platygyra > Platygyra sinensis. Next base: position 5,584 of record JAHPZR010008620.1, on the reverse strand, counting down.
CAACAGGGACCTGTTGAGTCTATTAACACCTACCTGAATGATGTAACCAGCAAGTTTCGTAGAATAAAGATCTCAGACGCTGACAAGATGAGACATTTTGTGCAAGGTTTAAGAGCTGATTTACGCGAAACTGTTCTGCTAAAACAACCCAAGAGTTTCCAAGAAGCTGAGGAGATGGCTCGCCTTGCAGCCGCGGTGAAAACAACAATGAACAATTCCAACCAAACCATGGCCGCCCAGTTAAACAACTTAACAAAAACACTGAACACCATGGTAGCAGGTACCAGTAGCTCGGGGAATGATCAGCAACAAGCCGATGCAAGTTCGAATGGAAACATTGACAAAGAAAATTGACAGCCTATTGCCAACACAAGCTAAACCAGACAAGGCTGCGGCATATTCAGAACCTCGAAAAGATGACCAGATCCTGGAACTTCAGAAACTTATTCAGGAACTGACTAATGAAATGAAAAGTCTAGATAGGCGTCGTTCAACGAGGAAGAGATACAAGAAGAGATGCAAGGGCCAACCCACAAAGATCCAGGGACGGAAGACCTTTCTGTTTCTTCTGTGGACAAACCGGCCACATCCAAATTAGTAGTCCACAACGCCGTTCACGCGAACAAGGACCAGTACCCAGGTACGCGCTTCCACCACCAGGCAATATGGAACGTAACCATTATCAGCCAGGCTTTCGGCCGCGATATAGAGCCTTGGGCCCACCTGGTCGCCAAGATCGGCTGGCTGCTTTGAATGATGATTACTATGACCTACCAGAAGATTATATGGCCCCAATGGGGTATTATGATGTTTCTGGGATCGACTATGATGACTACCCTGGTGAATGGGATGATTACTATGAATATGAACCAGAAGAAGAATATTATGGCCAAATTGAAGAATGGAACTCAGTCCACCCAAAGAGAGGAAGATATTTGCCACTCACTGACAACTTAAGTCCTACTGTAATTCACGCCAGTGGAATTGGATCAGTGGACCAGCTGGCATCTAATCCAGAACCTTTACAAACTGGAGAGGAACAAACCACAGACGGAGAAGAAATTGCTAACAGTTCCAATGAATTAGCCAATAACACTTCCACGTCACAAGGTACACCTGCTGAAAAACAGGATCCGTCTCCATGTGCTACTGTGGAAACGGACACCATTGACGATCAATTTGCAGATGCCGAAGAGACTGAAGAAGTAATAAGCAATGAACAGCCCCTGCAATCAGCAGTAAGGAAAGCCTTTCCGTTGAGAGGAGAGACCGCTGACCAGTACCAGGAACCACTCATCAAAGGCACTGTGCTTACTGAAGATACGGGAGATGCAGAGCCCTACCAGTTTAGCGGCGATGCTGTCTACAGAAGTCCTGTCAGTGAAACCCCAGAAGAAACTACAGATAAACCCAAGTTGGGATCAGAGACAGTAGCCATAGAGAAGCCAGCTTGTCCTGTTGATTCTACCACCGAGGAAACAATAACGAGTACCACAGCAGAAAAAGAGCACGAAGCAGCGAAAATCTGTAGACCTATAGCCCAAGATCCTGAAGTCAAACAGAGACCAGCCATAACCAAAAGTGTAGCTTCTACTTCTACAAAAAGACCACAGCCCAACCTAACAGTGGAGGTACAGATAAATGGAAAAACTACTAGATGTCTAGTGGACACAGGAGCTGCAGTTTCTGTATGGGATGCAGACCACATGTTGGGATTGTATAATGGTCAACCTCCACCTTTAAAACCAAGTAAGTCGAGTTTCCTAAAGACAGTTAGTGGAAAGAATTTACCTGTACGTGGGATATTGTGTACATCCGTCAACATCGCAGGTGGCAGCTACCCTTGTGAATTCAAGGTACTAGAAGGTGTCACATATAAAGGTGTCTTAGGAAGAGACTTCCTACAGGCTACTCGTGCCAACATCAGCTTTGAAGAATACACTCTCCAACTGAAGGACAACGCACCTGTCACCTTTTCAGAGGACCTCGTGGTAATAATTGCTCCAGTGACGTACGTTATACCACCACGCAGTGAGACAGTGATTCCAGCCAAGATTAAGGGAGACGTTTCTCCAGGTGCTATTGGACTGATTGAGTCTGTACCACGCTTGGCTGAGCGCTATCTCTTACAAGGTGCAGCTGCCTTAGTTAGAGTAGCTGAAGGGGAGACGGTGCCTTTCCGCCTAATCAACCCAACAGGTAAGCCCATTACTCTGTACAAAGGAGCTAGCTTGGGGACATTTTCTGAAGCTGATGGTGACCCCAACGTTTACCCCGTCGGAGATACCGCAGAAGACCGGTCAAGTTCCAGTGGACCTCCGAAATTCAGCATTAAACCCGGAACAACAAGATCGCTTAAGGCCCGGCTGAACGATTATAGAGATGTCTTCGCCGTCACACCAGAAGAACTTGGCCGCACTAATCTGGTACACCACCATATTGATACGGGAAACCACCCACCGCTACGTTCGCGCCCCTACCGTGTTTCCTCATGCACAGAAAGAAACCATAGAAAATCACATCAATGATATGCTGAGCCGTGACGTCATACAGCCTTCAGCATCGCCTTGGGCCAGCCCAGTAGTCTTAGTCCCAAAGCCAGATGGCTCTTCAAGATTTTGCTGCGATTTCAGAAACCTGAACAAGATAACAAAGAAAGATTCCTACCCTCTGCCATTGATATCAGAAAGCCTAGAAGCATTGGGAGGAGCGAAGGTTTTCAGCAGTATGGACCTGATGTCGGGATACTGGCAGGTGGAGATGGACCCCGCCTCTCGTGAGAAGACTGCCTTCATCACCCATGCAGGCTTGTATGAGTTTACCACAATGGCTTTCGGGCTCTGTAACGCCCCGGGAACTTTCCAGCCGTTGATGGAATGTGTCCTTCGAGGCCTAACGTGGCAAATTGCGTTAATTTACCTTGGCGACGTTTTGGTTTATTCTCGCACGTTCGAGGAACATTTACAGCATCTTCGCCTGGTTTTTGATCGCTTTCGGGAAGCTGGCTTAAAGCTTAAGCCAAGCAAGTGCCATTTTGGACAGACTAAGGTCAACTATCTGGGCCACGTGATCACACCCGAGGGATTACAGCCTGACCCTGCCAAAGTTAAAGTAGTTCAGGAGTACCCTGTTCCCAAAACCTAAAAGATGTCCGAGCTTTTATGGGTCTCACCCACTACTATCGCAAGTTCATCAAAGGATGTGCCCAGATTGTCAGCCCCCTGCACGAGCTGACTAAGAAAGGAACGAAATTTGTCTGGACAGATGTTTGTCAAGACGCTTTTTACACTCTCAAGAAAGCTCTGACAGAAGCACCTATTCTAGTCTACCCAGACTTCAATCTTCTCTTCTTGTTGGCCACAGACGCAAGTAATGACGCTATTGGAATGGTTCTGGGACAAAAGCAAAATGGACGCGAGGTCGTCATTTCCTATGCTGGACGGAAACTAAATCCTGCAGAGCGTAATTACAGTGTGACAGAACGAGAAGCACTTGCAGTTGTTGACGGTGTACGACATTTCCAAACGTACCTTTATGGCGGCCAATTCACGGTACTTACTGATCATAATGCCGTTCGTTGGTTGATGAACATTAAGGAACCAACCGGCCGACTAGCTCGATGGGCGTTGCTCTTACAGCAACATGATTGCATCATTGAGTATCCTTCAGGCACGCCTAATGGCAATGCTGATGCTCTCTCCCGACGCACATATCATCCTGTGGTTGCAGCTTATGAAAAACCAGGGATGCAGGTAGAGAAAATTTGGGAGCTACAGCGTAAGGACCCTACCGTAGCTGACATCATCACCTATCTTGAGACGGAAGAGCTGCCTTCCAGTGGTGCTGCAGCCAAAGCAATTGTGCATTCCATTGACGACTACTATTTGGACCCTAATGGACTGTTGTGTCACCTTTGGTTCCAAACGGTCGCCGTATACAAGCGCCAAAGTCTCAGTTAGTGGTTCCCACTCCGTTACGACATGAGATTTTAGTTGGAGGGCATGATGATCCCTTAGCAGGTCACTTGGGAGTAAATAAGACTTACGACAAACTGCGTGACAAATATTATTGGCCCAAGATGTTTGCTGACGTACAACATTGGTGCCTGTCCTGTACACACTGCCAAATGAAGAAGAGTCCAAAGCAGTGCCAAACCGCACCCATTCTCCCTATTCCTGTAGAAGGACCATTTGACCGCGTGGCACTCGATTGTTTGGGCCATTTCCAGTTACCACTTCCAATAACAGGTACATTGTGGTGTTTTTCCGACTATTTAACGCGCTTCCCAGAAGCCTTTGCTGTGCCCACAATTGATGCTGCCACAATTGCTGATCTTCTGGTCAACCAAATTATGCCACGTCATGGTGCACCCCGCACGCTGCTGTCTGATAGAGGCTCCGATTTCCTTTCTAGCCTTGTGCGTGAAGTTTGTTTCCTTATGGGCACTAAGAAGGAATACACTTCCAGCTATCATCCTCAATGTGATAGGCTCGTGGAGCGCTTTAAATGGTACCTTAGCACAGAGCCTATCCAATTATGTCAGCAGTGATCAGAAGGACTGGGACCGGTACTTGAACCCAGTTCTCTTTGGTTATCGTGTTTCTCCATCTGAAGTTACTGGAGAGTCCCGTTTTATATGCTGTATGGTAGAGAACCACGCCTACCAATGGATGTTTCCTTCCTGCCTCCGAGAGAGATTTCTGCCTCGATTGCTGAACACCGTGCCCGTGTTGTGGAGAACATAGAGATTGCTCACCGCATAGCCAAGGAAAATATTCAGCGTGCTCAACAGCGAATGGAAGATTATCATGACCTCCGTGCTGTTCCTGTGAAGTACCAAGTAGGAGAACAAATTTGGGTTTATACTCCTCGCAACCGTAAGGGCCTCTCCAAGATATTGGCCAACAATTATCATGGACCGTACAGGATAGTCAAATTTCTGTCACCTGTCCATTGCATCCTACACGCTACGGATAATCGCCGTATTTCCACCACAGTCCATGTATCTCGCCTCAAGCCTTACATATCTCCAGACACCCGCCCAATCCGCCAACCTCCAGAGCTGGTTGACGAACCGTATTTAGCTGATGAAGATTTTCCAACAGATAGTTTTTTGGTCGAGCACCATGCAGGCTTACCAGAGTCTCAGGCTTCTAAAAGTGCAAACCCAACAACAATTTCGCCAGACCAAACGCAGCCAGAAGATCTCTCACCTAGGCCTACGGAGTCCACCTCGCATACTCCGACCCAGGCCCCTGAAGACGCACCCCCAAGAAAAGAGAATGTAAGGGCCCAGTCTCCACGCCGTCCAAACAGAGCCTTCACACAGCCAGAAGTAACGCACTCTGAGCACCTTACTGATGATACTTCAGAATCTCACAACGGTGATATCTATCAAGTTGAGAAGTTGCTCAAGCAAAGAATGAAAAACGGGGAGCATCAGTTTCTTATTAATGGCTTGGATTCCCTCATAGTCAAAACAGTTGGGAGCCTGCCTCCAACATTCTGAACAAGAGCGTCATCAAACAATTCTACGATCAGCATCCTCGTGCTACACGCTATGAAGATCCAGATTTTCAGCCTC
>JAHPZR010008619.1:37500-41701 GCA_019787425.1 Platygyra sinensis | reverse complement strand
AAGAACAGTTTTATAGATAGTTACTACAGAAAAAGGTCAATATCCCAACGAAACTTTAACGCCAGCTACATTCATAGCCGCCGAATAAATTCCGATCACAGTAAGATGCTAGCAAGGGTTGCAACGCGATGGTTCATGCTGGATATTTATCAAAATAGTCATAAAAACATGCTGTCGCAATTGTTTTTTTTAGGACCAACTGAATAATCGCGAATGCATTATTGATCGATTTAGTCGTGCCATACATACTTTATCGGTGAACATTACGCAGTTTTGTCGAATCTCAAGCTAAATTATTAAATGCATACAATGAACCTGGAATTAAGTCACTCGTCTTATTCCCTCTTCAACTACATCGCTCTCTGTAATGTGAACGAGACTATCCCTGGTGCTCGCTCGTCCGTATGCTCGCTTTAATACGACCTAATACCATCCATTATCATGCATTTACACTGTAGCTTATGAATTTAAATTCAGGCCGAGACAATTAGTTCTCGTCTTCCAATACATGGATTTCTTAACTTTTAACCGTTGCCGGGCCATTCTAACGTATGACAAACAGTTACATTACCGTCTAAAGGGATGCTTTTTTCTTTTCTAACGGTCTGCAATTTTATGCTTTCCGTTCTAACGGTATGATGCTAATGGCTATCGGATAAAGGGCTAACGGCTGACGCTTTCATTTTCGTTTCTAACGTTTTGACTTTTACTGCTACCGGTTAGGTGAACGCCTCTAACGTTTACAAGAAAAATTTCTAACGGAAAACTAACGGATGGTTAACAGTTTCGCCCGTCTAACGGAGAAGCGCTAAAGTATGTTTCCCGTGAACGGTCACATTTTTAATGACGTATATATATACGCTCGATTACCAGCTGCTGTTCGGGGCACGCGGAACCGAGAAAGCGGCGGAAATCGAGCTTAGTATATATACAGGTTACAAATTTTAAGTTAGTTGTTGCTTCCCTTTGAACAAAAGATTTTTTTTTTTCCCGTGGCGTTGCTCTGATCACAATAAATTCTATCGTTAGTGTGTTTAGAACACTTGGCAACTTACCGCCGGGCTTCTTCACCGATTGTCAAACCACCCGTACCTACCTACTGTCGATTTGCTCGTCATCATGGTGTTGTTTAAGAAAAGACCTCTAATGCACGACGAGTAAACTGTAACTAATCAGCAAATTACAACACATGCGGTTAAGAACGAAATGCTAATTAAGCAATAGAAAACGTTTTCCGTGTTTGCATAGCCTGATATAAACACGAGAGGGGTTGGGAGAATTCGAGACAGTTATGCAAACCCGAGACGAAGTCGAGGGTTTGCATAAATGTCGAGAATTCTCTCAACCTCTCGAGTGTTTATATCAGGCTATGCAAACAGAGGAAAAAGGTTTTCTATTGCTTTTATAAAATATTTCTCAAATTAATTCGACAAATGAAGAGAAATTCCGTTTATTGACTTCTTGATCCAAAAAGCTTTTCTCAATACACGCTCTAGACAATCATCTTTCAAACTAACCAATCAAAACGCGCATCTGATAAAGCACGAACCAATGAAATTTCGCGTTACAAAAATCAAAATTTGAGGCAAAATCGCCAGCAAGCAAGCGAGCGCCGTGTACATGAAATCGATATCAGCTTTGAATCCTTCTAAATCTTTGGGAGAAATGCCTAAAGTTCGGTGAAAACAGAAGAAATGTTTAAAAGATTTACGACTCTGTATGGAAAGAACTGCAAGATGAAATCACTGTACTTGATCGCTCTTGAAAGTGACGCAAACTTACCTGATTTGGCAGGCCGAGAAGACGGTTGAGAAGCTGAATCGCTCATCGTGCCTTGTGAAGTTTTGCTGGTTTGGAATCGTGGCACAAGCAGGCAAGTTTGAGTTAATGCAGTTAAGTCGAAGGGCATTAAATCCATCAGTCTGGTGAGCTGTCTGGTACATTCTTCCAAGTTTTAGTGCTCATTTTTTGAACATTTGACAGCCAAAACACGGCAACCGATCGGCCGTGTAAAATTTGATTTGAACAGATTTCGCTTCGCAGACTGTAGCATACAAGCTTAGTTGGCGTTTAATTTTATTTCACATCTTTTTCAAAAAACAGAATGTGTTTTTGAGAATTTTACTGTAGTAATTAAATGCAAAAATTATTTTGAAAAACGTTTACTGTGTATTTTGTTGCATACTATTTTGTTGTCTTCGCTTGAGCTTCCTCGGCAAGGTCGTCTAGCTCACTAACATCGAGGCATGCAAAGGGCTGTTGTTCTTCTTTCTTTTGCTTTCTTTCCACGGGTCTGAGGGAAAGAGATGATCAATCCCCAAATCAAAACTTGGAAAAATTTTCACCATTTAAATTCCTTAATATTTGTACTTGCGAGTTGAACTATCCGCTTTGAAATGGTTTTAAATTGTGCCGGGGAAACACAGAAAGCGTGACGTGACAACCATGTTTACATACTCTGATGCAAACACGCCTCTCGGCCAATCAGAGTGTGCGTACTATCTTAGTTATTTTATAATAGTTCATGAAGCCCTTGTCAAACGGCGCGTGAGAGTCGATGCTAGTTGATTCTCCCCTAACTATCATCATCAACTATCATTCACATGGTCAAACGGCCAAAGAAGATCGTGTTAGTTGACGATAATTCACCCGCAGCCGCGCAAGCAAAGTCATGAGAGCAGCGAGTCCCAAGCTCTTTGCGGGTAAAAATGTGAATACTAAATGGCGTCCCGTAAGAGAAACTCTTAAAAGTATGAATTTTTCGCGACAAAAGAGGGCGGCAGCATGTTTTCTGACCACTATCGGGCCAGTGATTACCAAAACAGCTGACCGAAAAGCTATCATGAACTATCATACGTGTGGTCAAACGAGAAAAGCTATCATCGACTATCATGAAGAATTTAAACAAACTCAAACTGAATGATAGTTAACAACTATTCACCTCAGTGTCGGTGGCTAGCGGTGGATATTTACCGAGCCGCGAAGCGGCGAGGTAAATATCCAACGCTAGCCACCGACACTGAGGTGAATAGTTGTTTTGGTATATACTAAAACAGTGAGATAATATACACCACAAAAAAATAATTTGGATGATTTCTCAACTTGTCACGGCCGCAAACGGGACGCCATTTTCTCTTGAGTTGCTCGGAGGTAAATAGCACAGGATATCCGGAGTTTGACGAGCCAATCAGCGCGCGCGTTTAACACTATCCACTGTTTTAGTATATACTAAATAACAATTATTCCATGAGCCCGCGTTGGATATGAAGTGATAAAATAACCAACGAGCGCGTAGCGCGAGTTGGTTATAATCACTTCATATCCAACAAGGGCGAATGGAATAATTGTTTTAGTAAATTCTCAAACCGGGTTTTGCCGCCGATTTTTATTTCCACCATTTTATAAAGCGAAAAATTTTAAACTTCTCGCACTATTTTCCATATGACGTAAACCTCCGACTATTGATTCATAGTCGGAGATTTTAGCCAATCAAAAAGCAAGAAATGCAATAGTCGGAGCTGAGAATTTACTAATTGATGATAGTCAATGATAGTGCATGATAGTTGGTGGTCAAACGGAAGCGCGCGCTCAACTATCGTCGACTATCATCGACTATTATGAGCCGTTTGACCAGGGCTGAAGAATCCTGGGTTACGTAACCCCTGCGAACATAACATATAGCAGACATAGTGTATGAGCCTCTCTTTCGATATCTCTTAGCAAGATAAGAACTCTCTTCAAGGTTACAGTTGCGCAGTTGACCTGGGAAAACCAATTATATGGGTTATTGACCAAGTGTGAGGTAGAGATGGCTGGATATTGGCCAAGGTCTTTTTTTGCGTGTTTATGGACCGGGACGAAGTCGAGGTCCAAAATCTTGCAAAAATAGAACGAGGCTTATATCCAGCCATCTGTCAAGCTGTTCAGACTTAGATACACTTTCCTCTTTCAATTATTTACAGAGGCGTACGGAATCGCACTCAGGGACCTTAAGAGGGGAGAGGAACAGAATAGGGAGGAGGGAGAAATAGCCCAAGTAAAGTTGCTAAGAGGGAGAAATAGGGGGAAAAAGTAGGGAGGAGGGAGAAAAATAAACGTAACCGTTTAGGGAGGAGGAGAAATTGGCTCAAAAGGTAGGGAGGAGGGAGAAATTGGCTCAGATAGTAGGGAGAAGGGAGATTTACCTCCGTTCCCCCCCTCC
>JAHPZR010008619.1:27500-32500 GCA_019787425.1 Platygyra sinensis | reverse complement strand
ATATTCGCACTGTGTTTGATTTTTTTCAGTCGGGTTATTTTTTCTTTACCTTTGATCTCATATCTGGTTATCACACGTCGAAATTTGTCCTGATCATCGCCAGTATTTGGGTTTTTCTTTGTGCTTCTATTCAGTCATCAAATAGTTGTTTTTAATGTTTTTGCCTTTTGGCTTGTCTTCCGCTCTGTACATTTTCACTAAGTTAGTGCGTGCTTTCGTTAATTATTTGCGCGGGCTTGGGCGTCGTGTTATAACATTCATCGTCGATGGTATCGGGGGAAGCCCCGATTTCGCTAGTTGCCAGGAGCTCAGTCGTTTTTGTTACTCTGATTTAGACTCTGCTGGTTTCTTTGTGAATCTTCAAAAATTTGTGTTGGAGCCCTCGCAAGTCGGTGCCTGGCTTGGCTTTCATCTCGATCTCAGTCTTAATAACATTTCTGTTCCTTATTCGAAGATTAAGAAGCTTCAGGGAAGCATTTCACGGGTTATTGCGCTTCGTATCGTAAACGCTAGGCCGATCTAGCTAGCATCGCCGGTCAGCTGAACTCTATGTACATGTGCGCTTGATGACCCGTTCAATGTACGTTCAGATTTCAGCCCAAAGGTCCTTGTTTTCAACTTTTACACTGCAACACTCGGCCGTGGAGGAATTAGTTTTTTGGCAGTCCAGTCTAGGTCATCTCATTGGCCGGGTCGCATTTATTTTAAAAATCTAGTGCATTTGGATGCGAGTAATACCGGATATGGCGGATATATTGTTGAGTTTGGGCCTCTCAGCTGGCCGCTCAGGTGTTTGGTCTGTCGATTTAGCAATGGAAAATTCTACGATGCGTGAGATATTGGCCGTTAACAAAAGTCTTGCAATAGTTTGCGTCTAAGCTCGCAGGGTTATCTGTTAAGTAGTACACGGACAGCCAGAAAGTTGCGCGTATTATTGACATCGGCAGTCGGAAGTCTAATTTGCAAGAGGAGGCTAAGCGCATTTTTAAGATTTGCGTTCTTCATGGAATTTCTATCAAACCTAAATGGGGGCCCCGAGATCCAGGAATGAGAAGGCGGATTATTTAAGCCGTATTGTTGATTTTGATGATTGGTTTGTAGTCCTCGTATCTTTCGCCTTTTAGACTTGAGATGCGGGCTTTATTCTGTTGATCGTTTTGCTAACGAATATAACCATTTGTTACCTAGATTTGATTCCGGGTTTTGGAATCCTCGCTGGGAGGCTATGGATACCTTTACCAGGTCAGGGAGTTTCGATAACAACTGGGTTTGTCCCGCCTCCTCACCGTGCTCCGAAGACTTTGAAACACATTAGGTCTTGCTGCCCTCAAGGTTCTTCGATCGTTCCGCTCCTTTCTGGCCTCTTCTTACTTCGGACGGCCTTCATCGGGTTCATTTCGTCTAGGATTGGGTGGACCTCCCTCCTTTGAAGACGACTTTGACATAGCACTGGTGTTTCTTGGCAGAGAAGATCTTAATTATAGGGTTTTGGTTCTTCGTATTAATTTAAGGTGGCTCGATCGGATTTTTGAGTCACGATACCGTTCAACTTTGAGCGACTAGAGCACCTTCACCATTAAAATCAAACGTTAGTGGTGTGCTAGAGAAATATGAAAGTTTCAAATGGGGTACATTTCACCAAGATCTGAGTTACCATAGCAACGAAATGGCGTCATGCCCCATTTTACATAAGACCGAATAACTTGCCACCAGACATAATTTCGGAAATACGACGTCGAGATCTCGGACTTGACATAGCTGCCTCAACGATGGCAAAATTGTAAAAAAATCTATAAGAGCGTTTTCGAGAAAATCACGAGTGAAATTTTAAGTCATCAAAATGCAACAAAAGCAAAGGTGATTTAAATGTTATTGCAAAATAGGTCCAAAAGACTTCACTAAATGGCATTCTGGCCTTAAATGAATCTTCTAACATACAATTACCTTGAGTGAAAATCTCAGAGAAATCGCTTCGTTTGATTTTCAGAAACATTGCCGTGAATATCAACTGGTGTAGGCCGTTATTTTGCATTGCATCAAAAATTGCCCCTAAAATTCTTAAATTGGGTGGGAATTAAAAACCACTCGATGAATTTTTTTTATACTCGGCCCTCAATAGGATTAATCCATATTTAACGTACTACCGGAGTTTCAATTAAATTGAAAGCCTTTAAGGCTGCTTATTTTCAGCGTCAACTCGGGAAAATTTTGCACTTATTTTCACTCATGTTGTTTGTTATCTTCATTATAATTTTCTTTTGTCTTGAATCACCATGCTATTGTACATTTCTGTATTTCTAATGCCGGCTTCTGCACTAGTGTTCAAGGTTGGTGTTCTTGATGTTCGTCTGCATAAGTCTGGTAAGTTGTTAACGTTCCTTTTCATGTTTTTTTTTTTCCTGTTGTTTTCAGCAGTTGTCTGTTTTAGTGCCAGTGGATCGCGTCCAGTTTTTTAGTGTTTTTTGCTTCAGTCCGTGTATTTAGGTCAGTGGGTGACCGTGATTTAGTCTGTGGGTGACTTTCGCTTTAATATCTAGTGGGATCCCAGTTTTAGCTAGTGAGAGGCTGTTGTTTAATGAGGCCAGTGGGTGGCCGTTGATTATAGGCCAGTGGGTGGCTGTTGATTATAAAGCCTGTGGGTGGCCGTGGATTATAAGGCCAGTTGGTGGCTGTTGATTAATGAGGCCAGTGGGTGGCCGCTGTTTATTAGGCCAGTGGGTGGCCGCTGATTTTAAGGCCAGTGGGTGGCTGTTGATTATAAGGCAAGTGGGTGGCTGTTGATGAATGAGACCAGTGGGTGGCCGTTGTTTATTAGGCCAGTGGGTGGCTGTTGATTATAAGGCCGTAGTTTAGTTTATGGGGGGCTTCACTCTATCATCTATCAAAAAAAAAAAAAAAAAAAAAAAAAAAAAATGCCTGTTGGACGGTCTGAAGTCAGGGGGTCGCTTTCAGGTAGCCAGTGTAGTCTTTCATTGCCAGTGGGTGGCTTATGCGTTTAGTTTTATATTTCTGTATGTGGGTGGCTTACGCAGTTTCTTCAGTTTTATACTATTTGCCAGTGGGTGGCTTACGGTGATTTTATTATTATTATTTTTTTTTAATATTTTTTTTTTTTTTGCCAGTGGATTGCTTACGCAGATTTTGTTAGTTATTTTTCTGCCAGTGGGTGGCTTGCTTGTGACCAGTAGGTGGTTGCGCTCAGTTTTGTTCGTTTTTTTTTTTTTTTTTTTTTTTTTTTTGCAGTTTGGCCCCTGTTTTCCCCGTTCTCGTCCTCTCGGATTGGGCAGCGCGTGGCTTGAAGCGAGCCACACCCAAGGGTTGTGTGTGTTGTGATGGGTCAAACTTTGATTTAGAGGAGAGTAGTATTTTCCTGCGTTCGACAGTAGAATTAGCAGGAAAATATGCTCTCGTCGGTATTTATTGTTTGTTTAGGCATGTGCGCTGGTATGTGGGTGATTAGTACGGTATTTATATTGGGATGTAAGAGTAGGTCTTTCATCTCCGACTCGCTTATTCACCGTTGGTTTTTTTTTTTTTTTTCTTTGATTTTTCGTATTTTGTGTGTGTTCTTTTTCTTCGCTTATTTTACAGATGTTTTCAACTCTTCAATGTGGACGGACCTTCGGGCAACTGTTCCTCAAGGTGATGATGTTTTATTCTCATATGCGGAATCTCTTCCAGATGTGGGTTTGGCTAGCAGAGCTCTCAGTACTTCATACAAGTATTCCTCTACCTACAACAGCTGAAAGTCTTGGGCGTGTGATCATGACCTGGCAGCTTTCCCCGCATCTTCGTGTCACCTTGGTCTTTATCTGCGCCATTTGATGTCTGAGACGAAGACAGCGTCAACGCTAGAGTCGTCCGTTCACAGCATTGCCTGGACGCATCAGCTGGATGGAGAGCGGTCTCCTACGGATCATCAGTTAGTGAAGAGCTTAATTTCTGGTGCACAACGTTACTGGCCCACCGCACATCCAAGAAGGAGCTACTCGACACTGTCCCCCAGCGAGAACAATTAGTTGCCTGTAAGGCCGATGGGATGGCCTCTTTGTATTATATTCGTTCTGTTGTAATTTGTTTGCATTTCTTAGATTTGACGAGCTTGCTAAGCTCGTTCGTTCAGATGTTTAGATCAAGAGTGACATGTTAAAGTTATTTATCGAATCTAGCAAAACCAAGAGACTATCTGATAGTCTCTTGGTAAAACTGATCACTACAGGTATAGTCCTTGAGGTTTTATAGCTTCATCTGGCAAGCAACTTACCTGGTAGCTTTGATGAGGGGGTAGCTAGCCCAAGTCAGCCCTCCCTTTTTTGTCGGTTATCGAAAACTAAGTATGGTTATAAGCCTAGGTCTGCATGGTCTAAAGGTTTACGTTATACACGTTTAAAGGAATTAATATTAGAAGCTTTTAAAGACATTGTGCCTGACATTTCTGTTATTGGTACTCATAGCCTTGGGAGTGGCGGGGCTGCCGCCGCCAAAGCTGATATTTCAGATCGTCTTTTTCAGCGGCATGGCCGCTGGTCTGGTGATTCGGCTAAGGACTGTTATGTAATGGATCTTTGTCTTCACGTTTGTCTGTATCTCAGGTTTTAGTTCTTAGTTTTAACTTCTTTTTGGTCTTGTCCTGGGGACCGTTGAAACTGGGGTACAGTTGGCCTGGGGTTTTTCCTCCTAGGAGCAAGTGGACGTACGGGGAGGATTTTCACCCAGCTGTTGTTCCACGACCTCATTTCATTTAGAGGGGAGCTCCCATGTTTGTGCACCATCATTGACACACTGTTTCCAAGGTGAAAGAGTCCTTTTGTTGATAATGGGTGTTACATGTTAATCGGCAACGTGATCCGTATCTGAAATAAAACGTGTGGGAAGATTCTCAGTTTTCGTAGAATACAGTCTGAACAAACAGGTAAGCAAATATTTGCAAATACTCTTTCTTGCCATGTTTGTTCACAACTTAACTTTAAATCAAACACGGAGAACGTAATTTTAACTTT